>JAKSZP010016251.1:0-69249 GCA_022478985.1 Massospora cicadina | reverse complement strand
GACATCTATAAAAAACTCAAAAAACCTATCTATTGTTCAAGTCTCAGTGTTAAATGAAGAAATGATTCCTGCAATATATAATGTACTAGTGTCTACTTGGTATACAAAAGCCAAGATGGCCCTACTTCTTTCCCCAACATAAGGTGGTCTCCATTCTAATCCTTCCAAATGATTAGTATTTATGTTGTAGGTCAACTACCTTAATCATCCAGTCATGCATCATGAAGTAATTGGGGGAACTATTGCAGGGACAATTAGTAGCAAAGCAAGGCAAAAGGGATCAGGTTGGCCGCCTTACCTGTCTAGAATCATACCATAGACCAACGTTGTGTAAGGGTTCTGTATGACCAGGTTGCTTCTAAGGATGTGATTAAACGTTGATGGGCGTTACATCCACAGCCTTGGGATTTATCAGCTATAAAATCAACAAGGATTATAGGTGCATTTAATTGATAAAATGGAAATTTTGAGTCCAACTAATTTTTCCAAATTGTTCACTCTGGAAATTTCAACTGTAATTTAAAAATCAAAGTTTGGGCTTCTAAGAGTTACAGCACCACTGTTGATGGCAAATTGATTTTATTGGGCAGATTAGGCTCAGTGCTGCAGAAAAAAGAGTGTAGCCCACCTTCCCCAGTTTCTTTATTATCATTTTGCTCAGACCAACATCCTTTTTAGTAGTCTCTCTTTTAACCCCCATAATATCATATTTTAAATAGGATAAATCTTTTGTTTTACCTTTTCTGGATCTCCTCTTAGGATCCCTACACACTTAGGTATCGCCACATTTGGGGTGTCCTATTCATTTGTGTTCTAATGGTATGTTCTCTAGGTGTCTGGGTGAGCATTCTCATCACCTCACCAGGAACAGGAGAGTTACAGGCAATCACCTGATATTAGATGACCAATCATTTGAATATATATGTAGGCATTTTTCATATAGGACTTTCCTTTAATGGTAACAGGGTGTTTCAGCTAAAAAAAGTTATTAACCCCATCACTTAACGCTATTGTCCAATTTGGACTTTTCCATGGTCAGCATTTTTTTCTTTCAACCACAGGAGGGCTCCTTCCCTTCCTGTATGTATATGGTGCTTTTGGACCCGTCTAGACCCTGCTGTAATTATTCAAAAACCTAATCCCAAAATACATATTAAGATAAACAGGAGCTATCTTCTATTGCTTCAGGGTTTCTATCTATGCAGATATTAGTAACCCTTGTGCAACCTCTTGTGGCGTCAACATACTGTGTCAACATTGCTCTAGCAGCTGATTAGGTTGTTGCTAATTTTACATCTGCTACAAAAGGAACTCCATAAGTGTGCCATGACAACAGTATGGTTACTGTTGACCATTGCTGTTTTAAACTTCATAGGCTACCTTTCACTACAAGTCCACAGTGAAAATCCCCAATATAACAAACCAACAACTTCACATTGGGCTGATAAACCCCCTTGTGAGGCACACAGAAAACTCTTGCCCATTCTTGGGAAGCCCGGCTTCTGTGTCATAATCCCTCTTAAGTTTAATTCACATCAGTCCATCATTGCATCCGCTAACTGGGCAAGTTCCAAAGGGGCTTCCTTTTAGCTACAGGTGTTGAAGTTAGTAGAACCAACCACTTCTAGGTGCACACCCAGCACCCTAACCTTGGTAATCTTGAGACCCTTCTCCACTGTCAGCTACCCTCTGGCCACCTTAGAATAATAAAGAGTAAGCGAAAGAAAGAGCTTTAACATAAAAAAATTGAAAAATTTTATACTTTGGCGTTACTTGGAAATCCACTGTCTGCCTACAAGAAAATCATCAGCATCTATCACTAGTAAACAAATTTCTATCGTCTGCACCTCTGGTAGCAACCATTCCCTCAAGATTTGTCACATTTAAACGCCAGATATTATTTAGAATTAACCTCAGCACCAGTTACTAGTTCAATCATCTATAATTTAATAATCAAATTCTTAACCAAATACTTGGCCTTAATTGCTGGTTATTCTAAATTCTTATCAATGAAATGGTTATTAGGTAAAATTCTATCAGAAACCTCATTATCAAAGTGGTAACATGATTATCTTTGGCGTAAGTCATCTAATCACAAAACTTCATATAATTTGATTACCTTTAGCATCAAATGTTAAACAAATGGTAAATATGCTATTTTATCCTTAGACTTGAGCTGCCGTAAACCCTAATAAATTATTACATATATATAACTGTTGATTATCTTCAGCATATATATCTGGTAATTAAAAATAAAAACATTTGCTTTTGAGGATCATCATTTCTACTTTAAAATAGTTTAACACAATCAATTGTGGAGCACAAATTAGTGACTTTGTTATTACAATTGAAACTAGGGAATTAATCTGCAGCTATGCTCAATTTATCAAATCTTTATTCTTAAAAATATGGTAGGAATCTACTGGTCAAAATCTTAACACATTTTCTGACTTAACCAGATGTTATTCCTCCATAATGGCTCCTAAATCCTTTGTGGGATAGAACATCATTAGTACAATGGCTGAGAGGTTCTTGCACTATCACCACTTCCAAGTGGCGTCAGAAACTACTATATTGGGGAAAATTTTCCGCCTCATTTTCTGATCACAGTGCCATCATCAAATGATCAGCATTCTTACCCAATTATATAGCGGCTTGTGCTATCTCCTAACAACCTAACGTTACCTCCAATTAACTGATAAGCAAGCTAATAGAACCCCCTGTAGTGCGCACCTATGTTGTGAATTTTACATTAACTACATTAGGAATTCCGTAAGTGTGCTAGACCAACAGATTGTCGACTGTTGCCCTTGCTGTTTCAACTTCATAGCCTATCTTTCACTACAGGTCCTCAGTGCAACTCCACAATCTAGAGGACCACCAACTTCACCTTAGCTGATTAACTGTCCTTGGGAGGCACACAGCAAACAATTTCCTCTTACTGAGCATCCCAGCTTCTGTTTCATCCCACTTAAGTTTAATCCCATCAGTACCTGGTTGTGTCCACCAAATGGAAAAGTCCCCGTTGAACTTCCCTGTACTCTAATTATTGGAGTTAGTAGCACTGACCACTCCTAGTGCTCTCACCCAGCACCTAACCTTGTGGATCTTAAGCCCACTCTCCACTGCCGGTTGCCCTCTGGCCAATCTAAAACAATAAAGAGTAAGCAAAAGATAATCAAAAAAAGAGGGAATTAAAAAAACAATACTTAGGCGTTTACTTGAAATACACTGCCTGCCTATCAAAAATCATTAATACCTATCACTGGCAAAAACCCTATCATCAGCGATCTCTTATGGCAACAATTCCCTCATGATTTGTCAAAATCACTTGCTAATAATCAGTTTTATTTTTTAGCTTAAGTTGCTAGTTCAATCATATAGAAATTGTTAGTATAAATCTTATTTAAGTATCATTGGACTTAGTTGTCATTGATTCTGAATTATCATCAATTAAATGTGATTGACTTACTTTCTGCTTGGCATAAATTTCAAGAATTTTTGAAAAAAGACAGCTGATTATCCACCACCGCCTCACCAAACCAATTTTCCAATCATGTCCTCAAATCCACCACCTGCTGCCCCAGTGTGGGGCAACTGTGCTTCACCTGATAGCGTTTACCGCCTGGCAGAAAAATGCATGTGGACTAGCTCATCCAGCCTGCCAAATGCAACTGGCTGATTTGTCCCTCCAAGGAACTTAGTACTGTACCTCACACGAGTCCACCCAACCTGCTCCACCCCCTAGCCCTACCCTGATCCAAAATTTACTTTTTCCTTCACGTTGAGTATGGACGTCTCTTCCCATATGCAGACAAAGCAATAATTGAGCTGACAATGGCAACCTTTGCACAAGTAGGATTTATTGACTTCTGCCCTTTCAAGGGGCTATTTTAATATTGAATTCCATATTGATGAAGACGTGGACGCTGCAGCAGCAACGTCCTTAATTTATAAAAACATCCCCATTACCACCACACGTACACACTTTCAATGATACCACACTTGTGGTGACCTTTGCAAACCTCCCTCACACATTCCCCTTCAAACACTCTATAAGGAGTTGATATTTGGGCTGTCCACTTATGGCACAGACCCCATCCTCCACTTCCTTGTCCCAAGTGGTGCTGAGCGCCTAGTGGCACCTCAGGCAATGGCCACTATTACCCCACCAGCTAAACATGGCACAGCACATCCTACCGCATTCCTATATCCCATCTGCACCTGACCACTGCTTTTGGACTCACACCAAAAACAGTCGTACAATTTGCCCCCTCTGCTATGAATTAGACCATATGGAAAAAGCATGTCAATATAATTTACACCCTGTAAACACGTCCAATTCCACCCATGAGGCCTCACCAACAGCGTTCAAGTGGGGGTTTTGGCTGCCCCCACCCCCCAGGCCATGCTCTTGAATCAGAAGCAAAATTTAGCAACTCAAACCCAAGCCAGCCGATTCACACCCATGCCAACCAATTAGGTGCAGGCTTGGACCAATGTTCAATCTAAAAAAATCTTTTGCCTCAAAACTTACCAACCACAGTCACCTATCACCAAATCAATGTAAATCAACTAAGATCCCTGGGACTTATTGGATGAAGTATCCAAAGCTGTTGAAATTGTCCCACGCCCTGCTAATCTATTTGATATAGATCCTTATCTGAGATTCAGACTTTAATGCCTCGCCCCCACCCAACCAATTTGTCCTCAAACCCAATGCTATCCCATATCAAAGTGACCACCAGCTTGTCAAGGCCACGGTGGCCTCACCTGAAGATTGTCATCTCTGAAAAGCCATGGAAAAATTTGTCTCTGAATTTAAACAAGGGTTGCACATCACCATATTCCCCATGGTTTCCCTGTAGTTGCAAAAAAGGAAATCAAACATTTAACTGAAACTGCCACCAACACTGTCAAATATGTCACTGAACTGGCAGATTTTTCCCCATCCACATGTGTAACCAGAGCCAACGTCGCAAAATTCGCCCACCTTCCCAATGCCTGCATCCAAGCTGAAAACCATGTGGCCAAACTCATGGAGGCTATTATTTAAGCCCAAATTCTCAGGTTCAACAAATATCATCTCCGCCTTGAGCCTCATACTGCAGACTCCACAACCCCTTTATTATCAGCATTGGTCTGCCTTTTCAATGCTGAAGTCAATATTGATGCTGAAATCAATAATCCGCCTGATCCCCCATCTCCATCTGCCATGGTGGGATAAGCGGCTCGCTGCTGTGCCACCTGATATGTTATTTTCTTGTTTTCTTTTTTGTGTCTCACTGCCCTTTCTAAGCATTTGATTCATATTTGGTTTTTTAGGTGGTATTTCTGTTTCAGTAACGTCCGTCCCCTGGTTGGCGTACCTCTAATAAAGTTAAAATCTCATCAATGAAATGTACATGCAATGACCACCTATTAGATACCTTAACATCAGAGCTAAAATAAACTACCCTTATTTTAAGTCACTAGTAAACCCAAAATAGATATATATGATTCAAAAATCTTTGGCGTCAGATAACAACCCGTTGATAATTGGTGCTGTTTTATACTCACTCTTGAGTTGTCAGTAAAATCTAGTAAATTAATATGTAAATAAATGGATTATCTTCAACACAAATTGTCAGTAATCAAGCTAACAACAATAGTTATCTGGGATCATTCCTGATATATTGAAAAAGCTCAACCCAACTAGGTAAAGATCACAAACTAGTAACTTTAGTATTGTCATTTTAAGACTTTTCTTTCTCATTGCAAACACTTTTGCAACCTATTCAATTCAAGACTAAATCTAGTTTGATAATCTCACAGAGGAGATTAGTCTGCGCCCATGTCTGGGAGCAGTTGGGCAAGCAAGGCAAGAGGAGCAGGTGGAAGTCCCGCAGCCTCTAACATTTGAAAATGCCCCGGAGAATCCAGCGGAATAGAAAAAAATCTCAAAAAACTGGCAGTCACAATTTCCCCGAGATACTCGCGTGGCAAGCACGATGCAACCAGTACATCAGCACGCCACACTCCCAGCCACTTTCGTCGGTGGAATTTGGAGTCCGTGTGTATCTGGACATCCAAAAATGGCCTTATGGGAAAAATTTTGTGAAGATGTACACAAAATTTTCCCAACCGCGGTGTACAACGCACCTCACTCCATGTCACACAGTTGGCTGGACCTAGGTTTCAAAAGCAAAATAGCAGCAGATGAGGCTGCAGTGGTGTGCATAGTGGTCAACCTACCCGAAGGGCAATGGGTTGTTGAAACCAAATGCACCAAATGGACAAAATCAAACCAAATTTTCCTCACGTTTGACTTTTTGCCTACTATGGTAAAATGTGACATTTTGGAGCAACACCTGAAAGATGGTCTCACCATATATGGTGATTTACAATCTTTCGAAATGCAATGTTTCACGCTGATGCCACACCTGTGCACCGGCAAAGCCATCGCAGTTCTGACCCCAACTGAGGAGATCGTGAAGGACCTAACCCAGATCCCGCACTCCACCTTTATTGACATCACAGGGCACAACACCCACCCATTCCGGGTAACTGTAGACAGCGCGCCCCCCATTTGCACCCACTGTGACGCGTTTGGCCATAAGGTGCACGCATGCCCCATCAAGGAGGGCGTCACATTCCAAGAGCACCCCTTGGCAGCCATGGCCAGCGGAGAGGCGCACTACAAACCAACCGCAAGCACCAAGGAGGCTTTCCCGTGGGGAGCACAAGGCTGCTACCTATTGGTAAAGCCCATCTCCCCGCAGGAGCGGAAGAAGGCCAAGTAGGCCCATAGGGCCACAGCTAAGGAAGCGGCCAAGGCCACCACCACCATCCCACACTTACAACGCCAGGAGGGCATGGAGACCTTCGCGGTGGAAGCGACTTGGGAATCCATCACCCAATCAGATTGGGAGGCCCATGCTGAGTGGGCCACTCAATCCGAGGATCCAATGGGAGATTCGATCTCACCCAATCACTGCACCCAAGCTCCAGTTGAAACTGACTTGGGACCTATCCCAGCTGAAAAAAATTTTTTTGCCCTGCTCAATGGTGCACCAAACTTATCCGCACTGCAAAAAATTTGTCCGAAGTTGGGAAAACAAAAACAAAGGCCAAAACCAACGTGACTCTTTCCACAAAAATAAAAAAAAACCCCAATAGCGTTGCTGCTAACACCCGCGCTGCTGTGAAAGCCTGTGGGGACCTTGAAGAGGCTGGTGGGCCCGGGGCCCACCCCCTCGCACCTAAGGTATGAGGGGGAAACCTTCACTCTAGGGACGCTGAATATTGCTGGACTTAAGGCCTCCCCATCCTGGGCTAGGAAACTGAGTTTTTTACAACACAATTTACCCGTGGATATCCTGGCCATCCAGGAGTCCCACTGTCCATGAGGTTCCAAGGAAGCTTGGAAAACAATGCTCCTCCCATCCCTATCCTTTTGGTTGAAGCACTGTGGGGTGCTAATTCAGAAAAATAATTTTTTCAAATTCACATCCTCAGAAACATTCCTAAATGGCTGAGTGCTCATCGTCACCTTCTCGTGGGTTGACGTTGCACACACAATCGTCAACATCTACACCCCAAATGGTGCACATGAATGTCAGGAATTTTTCTCATCGGTCAAATCCCTCCCGCTACCCCCTGATTCCTTCCTAGTTGGCGACATGAACTGTTGGCTAACCTCACCAACGGACTGGTGGCTGCCCTCACCCCACGCCCCACAGGGTCATGTAGAACTACACATTCTAAAAGCCACCCTTGGGTTAATGGATGCGCTGGCGCAACATGCCCCACTGTCAAAAACATGATGTGTCCCCACGTCCACAACGGCCAATTAAGGTCCATGACCCGCATCAACCTTATTCTAATGCCAGCGAAATTCCAACCCCACATCTCCCACTTCAAAACAATGAAAATGGAATTCTCCGACCACCAACTGGTCTCAATAACATGCCACTTACCTGTCACAGTTGCAAAGGCCCCACATTGGTGCAAAATCTGCCCCCCCCCGAGCTTGCGTCACCAGGATTTTCCACGTGGGTGGAAGAGGCAACTTTGGTGAAATTGTTTGTTGCACCGTTTTGCGCGACCCCATTTCCACATGGGCAACTTTCAAAGAGGACACCATCCACCACTATCACCATCTCTCCTCCAGACGCTCACAAGCCACATTGGTGGTTATCTCACGCGCGCTGGCAGAATTGGCCCAACTTGGAGTCTAACATTCCAGCCACAGGATACAGCCCTGTATGGGGCCGGAAGTGAGAGGAGGCAGTCGCCCACCTCAACGCACTCAAAAGGCAACACAAACATCATGTTTGTGTCCAATACAGGGCCACACGCATCACTAAAGGTGACAAGTGCACCGCATACTTCTTTAAAAAAATTTTGCACCACGCCAGAGCGTGGCCTGCACACAGGTGTGAAGATTGGATAATTCTATTGCAGACACACTGGCCGAAGTGGCAATCAAAATGCAAAAATATTACTCCAAGTTATACTGAGCCAAACCAATTCAGCCAGCTGAAATGGCAGAATTACTCGACTGACCTCATATCTGCACCATTTTCCGATACCCAAAAATAATGGATTTAATTACTCCGAACAAATTATGGACAGCCATTCGCGATGCACCAAACTGAAAATGCCCAGGCACAGATGGCATTCCATATGAGTTCTACAAAAAAAATTTTAAATATATATCCCCATTGCTGCTAGCCTCACTCAACCAAAGCCTGTTGGAAATGTGCCTCCTACCAGGAGGACATGAGGCCTTTACTGTCACACTCTTCAAGAAAGAGGATAAGCTTGACTTAGCCAAATGGCGCCCCATTTCTCTAACAAACACAGACACCAAAATGTTAACAAAAATCATGGCTAACTGTTTAGGGACTGTAGCATCTGCCACCATTCCCCAGAACAATTTGGTTTCATCCCCAGAAGGTCGATTTGGGATAACGTGCACTCTGTGGCTAATGTATGTCAGTCCACAGCCTCTGGGGCACTTGTATTCTTGGACCAACAAAAGGCCTATGATAGAGTAAACTGGGAATACCTTAGGGCCTGCCTCCATCAGTTCCGCCTACCCCCCGCTTCATAAACTGGGTGATGCTGCTCACGGAATCTGCGACAATGGCAGTGCGTGGCCCAGGCTTCCTAACGGAAGTAGTCCGCCCTCAAAGGAGCCTGTGACAATGGGACCCCTCAGCCCACTCTTATACAACTTCAGCCTTGACCCACTACTGCAGAAATGTGAATGCCCACCTCACTGGGGTCCATGTGCCAGGCCAAACCCCAGTCAAGATGATGGCATTTGCAGATGATTGCATGGTGGGGGTGTCTAATAACAAAAAGATGCACACGCGCTTGAAGCCCTCATCCAGGAATATTCCTGGGTAAGCAACGCGGCACTGAACGCCTCCAAAACCGAAATCATCCTCCTTGGTCAGTTTCAGAACTGCTGGGCCCCAGCAAGTAGTTCCCAACCCAGACCATCTGCTCGCCCACGTCCACGCCTTACTAACTCAACACACACACCCACTGGTGCTCCCCTTCGTGCCACATCCTACCATAGGACCGGTGCGCCATCTGGGCGTGTGGATGGGGGCAGGAGGATATGCGTCAGCAGTAATGGAGTGCCATATACTGGACAACGTGACGAAGCAAATCGCCTATCAGAGCACACCCTACTACCCTCAATGGCAGGGTTGTTCTTGCCCACTCTATGCTCCTATCCAAAGTCTGGTTCAGAGCCCACGCCATCCCCTTCTCCCCAAGCTTCTTCAAATCCCTGTATGCATTGCTGCAAGGATGGCTTTGGTCAGGCCGCCCTCCACCAGTATGGCTAGAGGTCATGTTTGGCCCTCATCATCAAGGTGGCATGGGCCTGCTTGACTTCAAAGCCCATGCTGCCAAGATCCTGGGCACCTGGATCGCGGCTGTCACCGCTCCTACACTCCCATCCCAACACTGGTCCCGCGCAGCCTGCTCCAACTTCTCCCGAGCCTTGGGCCTCAACAATCCATCAAACACCCACTCCCTGATGAAATACCTCGCATCACACACATCGGCCACAGGTCCTCACGGGACTAAGACCCACTACAAACGAATCCTACTCTCCATTCGAAGCGCAGGATGGAGAATTCATATTAGTGGACATACAACCTGAAGAGCCCGCCCCTCTCCTCAGTTCACACAAGAGGTACAGGGGCTACCCATCCATGATGGCGTGATCCCCATTCGACCCCAAGTCCTATCCAGGGTGGACTACCTGGACATGATGGACATCCCTTATTACACTGAGACCCAAAAGACTATCTGGAAATACGCACACCATCCTCTATCGCAGCCTCAAGTCCGCTCCCATGTGTGGCGCTGCCTGAGTCGGGTGTATCGTACAGCTGAGCGCTCTCTAACGCTTTACACTCATCCTGTGTCATGTGTGGCCAGTATGGAACGCTGTTCCACCACCTGGAGAAGTGCCCCACCTCTCTAAAGTGATATGGCGCGAAGTCCAACGTCTGCTAGGCCAGGATCAAACGCATCCCTTCAGTCTGTCAAGAGATATCTTTGCTTCATCAATGGCCTCCCCCTCCCCACCCTCCCTCTGTGCTCTGGTGGTTGCAATCGCCATGTGGACTATCCACACGATTGTCTTGGATGCCATCGCTGGCTCCATCCCCACCCTCCCAGAAGCTGCCCACAGATTCTAGTCTCATTTGGTGGACCACTTTCAAGCGTGGATGTTTGGATATCTTTCACCGCGTCGCCGCCAGCTGGTCTCCTCCTGGTTCCCAGTCTGGTTCATCAAATCAGACCCCTTCCTCCACACGTGCTCAATAGTGGATACGGCCCCTTCACACGTTCCCTCCCCCTCCCCATAAATGGTGTTCCCGCTGGCAACAAGAGATAGCATCGCTTCTCTGGGGTGCCTCCCCTGGTACTAAGTTTATCTTTCCTGAGTCATATTCAGAAGTGTCTGTCCCATGGTCAGCCTTCCCCATAAGTTTAAAATTTAAAATATTGTCATTTTAAGATGCGTGGCGGCTCCCTCATTTGGGTTGGGCACCACTAGTGCTAAAATTGTCTTTTTAACTATGTAATTGGCAGCATACCCAATTAATCTAAATCTCAAGTCTTAGAAACTATGGGATATATCCACCCTAGTTAAAATACCCAACATAGGTATTTATAGACTTTAGGATCAGCCGCTCTTAGAGAAGTGATGGAAAATTTTGTAACACTTTTTAGAAGCCTGTTCCCTACTTGTCTTCTTTCCAAACCTTATAATAGTTCTTTCTTTTCGTCAAGCGCGACGCCCATGGTGTCTTAATTAATAAATTTGAAAATTGGGCTCAGGCCTTACTTTTTGTTTATAAATAGTTTAACTATCTATTCGCTGATTGACTTTGGAAGCCTCAGAAATGAACACTCAGGTTAAGAGACTCCATCTTAATACTCTGAACATGTGATTGGTGCTATTCTATGTAAAATATTCCATCCCAACCAAAGTGGAGGCTGGTAATTTAGCTGTTATTGTTTTTCTCATAGTGACCCTTTAAATACAGGTCTTGGGAACGCCAGTTCTCATTTTAGATGCAGGCTTCCCTAACTTCCATACCTTCTTTCCTGGGAGAACTAAGGGTCAGAGGGGTTAAATCCCTGAGGTATTAATTAATGTTTAGTTTAGCTGCAATGGTTTCACCTGCAGAAACCACCTATGAATACTTCTTTCAGAAACACAAATTTTCTTTGGAGATTATGGTACTTTTACTGATGCTTCTTCATTCTTGGTGAAGCTTAAGGGTTGGAAGGAGTGTATCCTTAAGTTATAGTTTTTGTTTTAGATATTTCTGCTTTAATGGTTTCACATGTGAAGTCCCATTATAGTTTGCCTTTGGAGACATAAATTTTCTTTTAGAAATGCAGAGTACTTCTCAACCACACTTCCAGCTTTGTGGAAGTTAAGATCATTTGGGTCTAGCTTTGACCCATTAATTAAATGATTATTGTAATAAGTTCAGCTTCTGGATTTTTTTTCCTTTAAAAATTTAAATCCCTTGTCAGAAGGGAATCATACTGTTATGGTGATCAATAGTATTTTCCAGCCCAATATCAGATTGGGTATAGTTTCTTTAAACCTGAAAACGCCAATCCTAACCAAAAGTATTCTATATCAAACTTGACCTTTATATTCTATTGAAAGTCTAGTCTTAAACCAATTTCTTTATACCATATCAGCCCTGAGAATCCTCAGTTAACCTCACATGATTTGCCGCAATCAGGAGGTGGAAATATTTTTATAAATCAATATGGCATTAGGTATGCTACTGCAGGAGTTATTGGTTATGTTTTATCAGTGATAGAAGTGGCAAAATATCCCATTTCCTTCTTTGATTTATTAGTAAATCCTGGTAGCATTGTTATGCCTAAAGCTGATGTACTATTGAATTAGTTGCACTATCTGTATTGAATAGATATATTCTGGGTATTTTTGCTTTCTTCTACTCTTTTTCCCTTCAAGAAGGTTTATTGCAATTATTTTGGTGGATAATGGTGCCTCTGAGAACTTTAATTATTAGGATCTAGATGACTGACTTTGAGAACGTTAATCATCTTGTGGTATAATTAGGGAAGATGCTTCACAGGGTATTCCCACACTGAAAATTTAAGGTCTGGTTGATTATCATATTGATAAATACCATCTGTCTGATCACGTCTTGGCTATCAGAAACCTGATGTAACCAATTATCTTAGATGTGGAGTGATGAAAATTTATTTTGAAGCAGAACCAATCTGAATGCCAAACTTTGACATATGCCTCTAAGATTGGAAAATTTATAAATCCACATGTAAGAAGTATTTATCTGATCAATTTGCCACAATGGTTCAATGTAAAAAAACTCAGTATTATGACTCTGTTGAGACAGCTCAAAATTCCCTCGTCTTCCTGTTTGGAATGGTTAGAGTCATCATTTGATGCAGCTCCTGCAACTGTCTTACCATATCATTCAGAGTTAGATTATAATTTTAAACTCACAGTTGATCTGTAAGCATTTCCTCCTCATTCTACCCATTGACTTTGTGGAAAGAATAATATTAAACATTTGGGTTAGATAGCAACTTTCAAAATGATCCATCCAACAGCGTGCTCTTCAGTATGATCACAACTAACCTTTATGGTTAAAAGATGGTACTTTACATATTTTTGTAAAATATGATAGATTTAATAATGTAAACATGCATGATGTGCATCCTATACCAGTTGAGAATAAATTACCTGCTATGTGTGAAAAAAGCTAAAGTATTCTACAAGATGGATCTTACTAACGCATCTAATCAGATCCACGCCAAAAAGGACATGAATGGCTTACTTGATTCCATACCAGGAAGAGTTTTGTTCCAAAGAAAGTCATTCCTTTTGGTTTTAACATTTCCAGCAAGATTTTCAACTTTGTATTGATGTGGCTCTAGACAAGTTTTTAGATGTTTGTGCAGTGGTTACATGGATTAAATTTTGGTCTTTCCACTGTCATATCATCCCATGAGATTCATCTGTGCCAAGTTGTAGCGATCTTGAGAACAGCAAATTTGACACTGAAAGTAATAAATGGAATTTTTTAATTCCCATATTATCTTCTTGGGCAATATAGTCAAGGTTCTGATAAACTGGATGATATGCCCTGAAGAGCTACAGCAAAATGGCGAGAATCCGCCGACTAGGATGTTTATCTATGAGTATTTGAGCACCTTGAGATGAGGTGATATTGGGATATAATGGATTATCATTGGATCACCTACAAATAAAGTGATAATGTGATGTTGACATTTGATGAATATAATTTAAATCACTTTAAACTAAGGCGATAGAGAATTGAAGAATACCATCCTAAAACCAATGAGAATTGGTGGAATAGAATAGTCTAAGCTAAGAATACAGTATAGTCTGAAGTTGCTGATATATAAGCAAGATGGGGCAATTGAATGAAGGAGATTGTTGTTAGTTTGAAGGGAGCAGAACAGCGAAAACTAGCTGTATTTATTAAATAAATAAAAGTGACATTGGGGCAATTGCTCCTATTTTTAGTTTATTTTCAAGTGTGTTCAGAGGAATGACAATCCACATATCATCCATCCGTTGTTCAGTGGGTTTGACCTGTGTGACACTTAAGGCGTATCCCAACAGTATCGCCCTAAGTTATAACAGTGCTGCTCAATACAGGGGGAAAATTGATCAACCACTAAAAAATAAAATATAGTCTCCAGCCATGTCACATCAGGTCTCCTTTGCTGGAGAATTATCACGCAGCACTGCACCAGCCAAGTATGAGGAGCTCAAACTCGCTTTAGATGTGATGCTCCAGAAATAGGATAAAATTCCTCAAGAGTGGAACGCCGTTATGTACCAGCTTAAAAGCATGTTTGGCTAAATGTAAATTCTGGGACAACAAAACAAGAAACTCACTGATCGCTTAGATGACCATACCAAAAAATGCATTGTGCAGAGTGGAAGTTGAAAGTTGATCAGTACCTCCCAGTCCTATCATTGGGAGGAGTAGAACAACAAGGGGCTGCTCAGTAAGAACCATATCACGAGAAGTATGACACCAGGAGGAGCTACTACACCAGGAGGGAAGCTCAGGATATGAATATGAATTGGAGCGCCAATTCCTTCAAGTAATGGCAGTGCTGCCCACCGCAGAGGGCCATGCTACCTCTGAAGCAGCAGATCTCCCAACCTCCACTGGACAGGCTCCTCATCAAGAGACTGCTTATGGGTCTTGACCCATCCCTCAGTACGCCACAAAAAGTCGCGGCTATGAGCAGAATGAGGAGTTCAATATCAAGAAGCTGCCTCCATTTGATTGCAATGGGAATATCCATGGCTTCTTTCCCCATTTTGAGTTTTCAGTGGAAGGCGCCTTGGATTAGTGTAAAGCTAAACTGTTGATATCTTCCTTGGATGTTGGTAGTGCTAGTAAAGTCAACTGCTCCCTGATAAACAGCTATATTACCTATAAAGAAGTGAAGGATACTGTTCTGTGACTGTTCAGGGGTTCTCCAAAATTTCACAGCGAAAGGCGGAGCTCTTGACTAGTGGGTTCCACCATAATGAGACCCTCACAGAGTTTGTTGGCAGATTTATGGCAGAAGCTCATGTGCTGATTGGGGCATGCTATTTAGTTGAAGCTGACGTGTGCATCACAATGACATCTGTAATAAAGCCATACCATGAACTTCACAATATCATTTCTCTGATTATGGATGACGATGTTCCACTGCACAAAAATTGTGCAGTTCCTGCACCATATATCCATCAACTCCCCTCCTCCCAATACATATTGGAAACAAACTGCCACCACTGGACCCTCTTATTTGGTGAAATACTCTCGTCCTGCCCATTTTCCGCCTAGCAACCCCCAGCCTTACTATAGTTTTGTTACTCATTCTTGGATAAATTACTCCCAACCGTTAAACTTCCGCCCTGGCCTTGTTTATGAAAATTGTCAGCAGCCCAACTACCATCCCCGACCCTAAACCAAGTGCAGCAATTGTCCTACCGACCTGGCCCTGGTTATACTGAACGTTCACAAAATTATCAGCCTGGACCCTCTTATGACAACCAAGGATGCGGCTCATATAGGATTAATTGCTATGAGTTTGGTCAGCCTGGCCACCTGGCATGGTTTTTCCATAACCGTCGTGTTCACTACGTACAACAGGATTAATACTACCAGGGAAATTATTAAGCGTTGTAGAGATGGGACTCTCTAGCTCCGCTATCCCAACCCTGAACATCTCACCTAAAACCATTGTAATATATCCAGTGGGAGTCCCTCAATATGATGATGGAATTTTTATACCAGAAACTAATTGGAGGAGTGAACGTAATGACATGAGCGCAAGCTAAGGCCATGGCAGATGAAAGACCTCAGGAGCAACTAAAGCCGTACGCTTGCTAAATGTTCAATTGAGCTTCCTCATGTATGCTGGATCCAGCCGCTGATGTGCCAACCCTGAAAAAAGTAAACGTCACCCTTCCAGTAGACGCCATTGTTATAGAATACCTCAAAGTAGGTGAAGGAGTAATGAGTTTCATTGAAAAAGAGAAGCCTAAAATGTCAACAAATTATCAGTCAATATTCTTCTTATTCTGAGTGTACATACTGTGATATTTTTGTAGTAAAAAATAGAGTTCGCGATATAATAGATGCATGCGCTCTGGTCAACATAGTTTCTACCAAGTGATGGTGAAGGTGTAGATAAAGCCTGATGTGGACCATCAAATGGTGTATGGGACCACTGGAGTGTAAAGCATGGTCTCTGAGGGAGTGTACAGCGCGTTTCCTTTACAGTTTGGGTCCAATGACATTGTAGCTCTGGCAATAGTGCTACCCAATAGAAACTACAACCGCTAGTTGGAACTGCTTTCCTGTGACATTTTGGTCTGTCATTGATATGATGGAGGTGACCTTAAAAATTTTTGGGAGCAGATCCCAATTTACTTTACCTTTAGTGGATTTCCAAAGGACCTGATGCACATGGGCCATATCAATCTTACATATAGTGAAGGAGTGATCTCAGCTCACTATCATTGACTAAAAAGCAAGACTCTGCCCTTTCCCCAGCAAATATACAAATATAATGAGCTACCCCTCCGAGATTCAGGGCCTATATCTATTACTTCTTTACACCAAGTCATAGTGAACACTGAGTTAGAGGTGGAAGTGCCAGCTGGGCTTTATGGGGAGGTCATTGGGCCCTATCATCAAACGCGGCTTGAGCCTCGTGTGACTCCAGAAAATCTACTCCCAGGCCATTGAGAGGTCTAGGTTTTGTTGGTGAAACTCCAGAATGAACCACTGCAAATCTGCTGACACTAAATAGTGGCATATTTACACTTGACCTAATTGAGGAGGTCCTTTAGGTTCATAAGTTTGGTTCATTGGATAAATTTGGTCTAGCCATTGAGTTGCATCCTATCATAATGACAGCGGTACTGTAGAAGAATTTGATAGGGTTATCAGAAAAACAAAAAGACCAAACGGTAGCATTATTTAAGAAGTATAAGGAGATTTTTGCTGTTGACAACCATGATTTAGGGCGTTCTCAGGGGGTTGTCCATCAATTGGATACTGAGGATTAACTTTTCATCATAAATTGGCAAATCCAATAATCAAGGGCATCTGAAGACGTTATTACCAGGAAAATTGTAGATTCGCTGGAGCAAGGATTGCTTGAAACATTGAAATGTCCATGGGCTTCGCCTGTTCTAATTTTAAAAAAGGACAGAACCAGCTTGGTGGCGGTAGACTTCTGGAAGCTCAGCAGTATTACAAAGAAGTACTTATACCCCTTGCCATGGGTTAATGATGCTTTGGATTGGTTAGGGGTGCTCGTTACTTCTCAGCAATGGACTTGTATCAGGCTACTGACAAATTGAGTTGCCCATGGCAGGCCCCTGATCACTCATTCTGGGCACGTAGCAAGAATGGCCACGCCATTTGCCCCTTGTGTCTCAAGCTCAATCACTCAAAGCACAAGTACCCTATGGCTTCCACCTCCGCCGCTTCTTCCGCTCCTCCCTCCAGCGTTGGGTCAGCAGCCAGTTCAGCCAAATTTCTCTAATGGGGCTCAATCCTCCCGCCCCCAACCTCAGCGAATTCTGGTTCCACTTCCAAGGCGGCAGCCAATCAAAATTACAAAAATTTTAAAAATTCAAACAATTTGACTTGATTTAAATCCTGAGTCAATGGCTGAATCAGTTTCAGCTGAGCAGCCATGGTTAAAAGTGCACAGCCAATCAGTTTCCACCACCCCTTTAATTCCAGTGGCTGGGCCAGCACTAGCCAATTTAAATCCATTCAAAGCACTTGAATAAATTGATGATACATATCGGGCTTATAATGTTAAGCCTGATTTCACCTTAGAGGAATTCTTGTTGAACCTCCCTATTCAATATCCATGAAGTTTTTGCCCTTAAAATAGTTATCCAGTAAATAAAATATAAATAAAATGTCAGTGGAAGCAGCTGCTGCCCCTGCCAACACTCTCCTCCATAAACATCTTCATGGGGCGATGGAGCCCCTTGTGGAGGGTATTTCAATCCCCAATTTCCCTCATGAGTTTTAAAATGCAAAGTATAAAATCGAAGAGCTTGCTTTTGTGTGAACCACACATGCATTGATGTGGCAAAAACTTCATTCTTTGATCATAATTATCCCCAAATTTGCCAGAGCATAAAAGCGTTCACTTGTGTGCCTGCTTTAATCACTTTTGCTGAGCATCAACTTGCTAAATATGTTGAGGCAATGGATACTGCCGGCCTTATCAATAAAGATAACCCCCAGCTCTACCTCCTTATGCCGCATGCTGCTGATGCCCTAACCCTTATGTTGTCCGCCATGGTCCGCCAGCTAAAGCAGGCGCTGGACAAAAGTTTCCCCAAAGCTTCCTCACCTTCTGATTTGGCTTCCTAGCCTGTTATCTGAGGTGTCATATTAAAAAAAAATTTATTTCTAATAATTTTTTGTTTGGCCCATTTGCAAATAAAGATTCGTGGCAGCTCCTCCTTTTTGGGTGGACACCACTAGTGCTAAAAAGAAATAATCCGTGGCAGAACAAGAGAAATGCACAGTAATCACATCCAAAAGCATTTTCAACTGACCTGAATGCCACAGAGGGTTGTGCATTGCCCTGGATACATTCCAACGAGCCATGGACACTATCATCAGCGACCTGATGCTGTTGTGTGTTCTCATACACCTTAACAATATTAATGTTTTCTCTCAACCCTTTTCTGAGCACCTTGATCATCTAGAAGCAATATTTCACCAGCTTGCTGAAGCAAACACCAAAATAAAGCCTCGAAAACGTAACCTCCTCAAGGACAAGTTGGAATACTTGGATTTTGTGGTAGACTCCAAGGGGCCAAAGCCACAGCTGGCCATAGTGGAACCATCCAAAAAATGACTACATCTAATAATAAGCGAGACATACAGGTATTTTTGGGAATGGTCATCTATTACTGATGCTTCATCCCTTAATTTAGTTGTATTAGGGGGCTGCTGTTTGAGTTGTTAAAAAAGATTTATGTCTAAATGGATGGAACGCCGTCAATACTCCTTTGACACCCTTCAGATGGCGCTGATCAGTGCACCGTTGCTACACTATCCAAACTTTAATAAAAAATTTATTGTTCAGATGGATGTATCCCTTTCTGCTGTAGGGCTGTCCTTTCTCAGAAAGATGATATGAGAGTGGAGCATCCTATTGCATACTGCAGTCAAAGCCTGAACTTCCATGGGCGTAATTATACCATGACTGAGCGAGGGTGCTTAGCTTTGATCTAAGCATATAAGCAAATTAGGGTCTACTTGCATGGGGTAAATTTTAAAGTTATAATGGATCACACGTCATTACTTTGGTTTAAGAACCTCAAGGAGCCTGAAGGGCGTCTAGCCCGATGAGCTCTTAAGCTGCAGGATTATGACTTCAAGATCCTCCACTGACTGGGAGAAAAGCATCAGAATGCTGACTACTTATCTAGATTGCCAACCATTGTCATGAAGGTAGATCTCAGCCATGTGATGTATGGTAAGATGCACTGCAAAAAGTATGATGACGAACTGCCTCAAGTAAAAAAAGCATTAAATGAGATGCAAACAAATTTTTCCAACAGAATGAGGAATTCTACAAGCAGATTAGTGAATCTATGGTGAACTTTCCGCGACCCTCAGCACAGCCTGGTATCATTATGAGCGCACATAAGGGAGCTGTATATGGGCTGTGTGCAAGACAATGGAACTGTTGTATCCCCGGTATTACTGTAAAAGCATGAAATTTTTGATGTTCTTATAACCATCTCCTGTTGCCACCAGTGTTTAGTGTAAAAATCATTCCACCAGGAGACATTGTATCAGTTAGTGCTCCATCATTTTGCTTGGCATATGGTTTCCCTGGATCTTGTTGGCCCTCTTCTGACAGGAGCTAAATGGTCTAAGTACATTCTGTTGGCAATCAACCACTTGACCAGGTGGCTGAAGCATGAACAGAACAGAATTTGGGGGTGGTCAGAGTAGCCAAGTTCTAAATGGAATATACTATCCAGCGACATGGCTACCCTCAGTTCATCCTTACTATAACTGTCATGTGCACATGACATCATAGTGGGGACCAACTCCAAAAATTAGGCTGGGCGCCAGGAGGCCCAGAAGATGAAGCTACAGGCCCTCCCTGACCCGAGGCATACACTAGACCAACTCTGGGTATGGGCAAAATATGCCCAGGTTGGTACTAGTGGGGTTCCAAATGCCCAGCCCCTCACTGCGGCCCAGGCGTTAAAACGGATGGTCTACTGAATTAATGTGGATGGTTCCATTCGGTTCATCTGGAAAGGGGTTTCAAAACCCATTCCATCTATGGAACAATGCATTCAGGTCAAATCCAACTTCAATCAATCACTCAAGTGAAGTCAGTTTTGGCTTATTAAACTAATCTGGGTGGTAGCATTGTCCTATTGGTGGGTTGATGCTTGGGTCCTCTGCAGCAAACCCTGTATTCCCCTGTCAATACTTAAATGTGTTTTCCCCTACTAACATTCCTTGTTGGTTGACTTCCCAAATAAAACTTCCCCATTTTTACCATTTTTTTAAATGTTATTCTAAATGATCCTGTGCGTGGACCCCTTCAAGGAGGCCTCACACTCTGTTAAACTTGCCATTATAAACACAGTGAGATTATCACCTCATGCACCATTGGTTCGTCCAGGTACCCTCCAACCTGGGTTGTTTACCCCTTCTCTCAGTGTGCACCGCGACGTTATTGGCTGGTTTGTTTATTGCATTTCTATGCTTGAGTCATTATTGCTCCAGCACCCTCTGCTGGGCAATAATGATTTTTATTCTAATGGCTAGTTCCCTGGCGTTAGGCCTGTGCACTGAGCACTGCCACACTGGGAACAGGAGAGTTATAGACAATCTCCTTACATTAGTTGACCAACCACTTTTTCTTATATGCAAAAACTTTTTTCATGTGGAACTTTTTCAAAGTGGAAACAGTGGGCGCTGGCTGAGGGCTTCAGCTGTCATTAGCCACACCACTGTTTCCTCTTTTTCTTGAAGGTTTGAGCAACTCGGCATTATTGTGGTTGCTTCCAACTGGAAAGTATCCAACTTTCTTGTTTGTACATGATAGATACGGACGCTTTGATGTCTGAAAGTTGTGACTCCCTGACTTTCCGCTAAAAAAATCAATTTCCATTTCAATAAATGATTTTTCCTTTGACAGCGCGTTCAGTCGATGCCAGCAGAACTGGTGCAGATGGGCCTAGGGGTGTTGGCCTTGTATAACGTTGGGCATTCCATTGAGGCTAAAGGAATGGGTTCATTTGCATCTAAAAACGCGTTTATAATGATAACCTGATATATACCTCTGAACCATATTGGCCCTCTTATGGCTCAGATCTGGAACCTATTCCCATGTATGAAAATCACACCAGAAAATCCCCGTTTGACCTCTATCATAATTTGCAGTACTCAGGAAGTTGTAAAAGAACTGCGCTTCCAATAGGAAAATGTTTATGCACCTGCAAAAGGCATGGAGGGGTATGTGGCCTCAGTAGTAAGAGTGGCCAACTATCCCTCCCCTCTTTTATAAATCCAAAACCTACCCTTATGGATTGCTCAAGCCAGAAGAATTTTTAGGTGAGGTGGGGGCGTTTTCTGCTTTAAGTAAATCCCACTATGGATACTTCCTCTTGACTGCTGCCCCTACATCCTCTTTTGGGGAGTTCAGCACAACTATTTTAGTGGATATCGGTGTCTCAAATAATTTTATTGACCAAGACCTTGCTGACTACCTTGAGTTGAGTTACTAACCAGGTGGTATGATTAGAGGTGGGGCTCCTCAAGGTATCCCTGCGCTGAACGTCATGGGTTTGGTGGACTACCAGGTGGGAGCCTGTTTTCTTTTTTAAATTTATTGCGAGGAAGGCTGACCATGGGACAGCACTTCCAAATTTGACCCAAAGGAAACAAAACTTAGAACAGGGAAGGCACCCCAGAGAAGTGAAGCTATCTCTTGTTGTCAGCAGAAACGCCACTTATGGGGAGGGGGAGGGAACGTGTGAAGAAGCCGTAGCCACAATTATCACGTGTGGATGAAAGGGTCTGATTTGATGAACCAAACTGGGAACCAGGAGGAGACCAGCTGTCAGTGATGCAGTGGGAGATAACCAAATATCCACGCCTGAAAGTGGTCCACCAAATGAGACCAAAATCTGTGGACAGCTTCTGGGAGGGTGGGGATGGAGCTAGCGATGGCATCCAAGACAATCGTGTGGATAGTCCACATGGCGATTGCAACCACCAGAGCACGGAGGGAGGGTGAAGGGGGAGGCCATTGATAAAGCAAACATATCTCTTGACAGACTGAAGGATGTGTTTGATCCTGGCCCAGCAGTCGTTGAACTTCGCGCTATATCACTTTAGAGGTAGGACACTTCTCCAGGCGGTGGAAAAGCGTTCCATACTGGCCACACACGACGCAGGATGAGTGTAAAGCGTTAGATCGCTCAGCTGTATGATACACCCACCTCAGGCAGCGCCACACATGGGAGCGTATTTGAGGCTGCAACAGAAGATGGTGAGCATATTTCCAGATAGTTTTTTGGGTCTCAATGGAGTATGGGATGTCCATCATGTCCAGGTAGTCCACCCTGGATAGGACATGGGGCCGTGTGGGGATCACGCCATCTTGGATGGGTAGCCCCTGTACCTCTTGTGTGAACTGAGGAGAGGGGCGGCCTCTTCAGGTTGTATGTCCACTAATACAAATTCTCCACTCAGTGCTCCGAATGGAGAGGAGGATTCATTTTTAGTGGGTTTTAGTCCCGTGAGGACCTGTGGCTGATGGGTGTGAAGCCAGGTATTTCATCAGGGAGTGAGGGTTCGATGGATTTTTAAGGCCCAAGGTGCGGGAGAAGTTGGAGCGGGCTGCGCGGGACCAGTGTTGGGAGGGGAGTGTAGGGGAGGTGACAGCTGCAATCCAGGTGCCCAGGATCTTGGCAGCATGGGCTTTAAAGTCAAGCAGGCCCATGCCACCATGATGATGAGGGCCAAACATGACCTCTAGCCGTACTGGTGGAGGGCGGCCTGACCAAAGCCATCCTTGCAGCAGGGCATACAAAGATTTGAAAAAGCTTGGGGAGAAGGGGATGGCGTAGCTCCAAACCAGACTTTGGAGAGGAGCATAGAGTTGTCTAAAACAACCCTGCCAGTAAGGGAAGTAGGGTGGGCTCTGAGAGAGGCGATGCGCTTCGTCACATTGTCTAGAATATGACTCTCCATTACTGCTGATGTTTATCCACCTGCCTCCACCCACACGTCCAGATGGCGCACCGGTCCTATGGTAGGATGTGGCACGAAGGGGAGCACCAGTGGAGCGGTGTGTGTTGAGTTAGTAAGGCGTGGACGTGGGCGAGCAGATGGTCTGGGTTGGGAACTACTTGCTGGGGCCCAGCAGTTCTGAAACTGACCAAGGAGGATGATTTCGGTTTTGGAGGCGTTCAGTGCCGCGTTGCTTACCCAGGAATATTCCTGGATGAGGGCTTCAAGCGCGTGTGCATCTTTGTTATTAGACACCCCCACCATGCAATCATCTGCAAATGCCATCATCTTGACTGGGGTTTGGCCTGGCACATGGACCTCAGTGAGGTGGGCATTCACATTTCGCAGTAGTGGGTCAAGGTTGAAGTTGTATAAGAGTGGGCTGAGGGGTCCCCTTGTCGCAAGCCCCTTTGAGGGCGGACTACTTCCTTTAGGAAGCCAGGGCCACGCACTGCCATTGTTGCAGATTCCGTGAGCAGCATCACCTAGTTGATGAAGCAAGGGGGTAAGCGGAATTGATGGAGGCAGGCCCTGAGGTATTCCCAGTTTACTCTATCATAGGCCTTCTGATGGTCCAAGAATACAAGTGCCCCAGAGGCTTTGGACTGGCATGCGTTAGCCACAGAGTGCTCATTGTCCCAAATTGACCTTCTGGGTATGAAACCGAATTGTTCTGGGAAGGTGGTGGCAGATGCTACAGTCCCTAAACGGTTAGCCATGATTTTTGTACAAATTTTTGTATCCGTGTTAGTTAAAGAAATGGGGCGCCAGTTGGCTAAGTCTAGCTTGTCCCCTTTCTTGAAGAGTGTGACAGTAAAGGCCTCTTGTCATCATGGTAGGAGGCGCGTTTCCAGAAGGCTCTGGTTAAGTGAGGCAAGCAGTAGTGGGGATATATATTTGAAGTACTTTTTATAGAATTCATATGGAATGCCATCTGGGCCTGGTATTTTCGGTTTAGGCACTGCAAATGGCTGACCATAGTTCGTTTGGAGTAATCAAATTCATTATTTTGGGTATCGGGAAATGGTGCAGATGTGGGTTCAGTTGAGAAATTCTGCCACTTTAGCCGGCTGAATTGGATTAGATTGGTTTAAATCAGAGTAATATATTTTTATTTTGATTGCCTCTTCAGCTGGCGTATCCATGATGGAATCATCCAATCTTTGCACCTGTGTGCTGGCCACGCTCTGGCGTGGTAAAAATTTTTTTAACAAAATATGCGGTGCACTTGTCACCCTCTGTAATTCATTTGGCCCTGTACTTAACAAAAACCCGATATTTGTGTTGCCTTTTGAGCGTGTTGAGGTGGGCAGCTGCCTCTGCCCACTTCCGGCCCCATGCAGGGCTGTATCCTGTGGCTGGGATGTTGGACTCCAGGTGTGCCAACTCTGTCAGAGCGCGCAAGATAATGGCCAAATTGGCTCGTGAGTGTTGGGAGGAGAGGTGGCAAGATTGGCGGATGGTATCCTCTTTGAAGGCTGCCCATGTGGAGATGGGGTCCGCGCAAAATGGTGTAGCAAACTCTTTTGCCAAAGTTGCTTCTTCCACCCAAGTGGAAAATCCTGGCGATGCAAGTTTGGGAGGGCGGAGTTTGCACCAATGTGGGGCCTTAGCCACTGTGACAGGTAGGTGGTAGGTTATCAAGACCAGCCGGTGTTTGGAGAATATAATTTTCGTTGTTTGAATTTGGGAAATGTGAGGTTGGAATTTCGCCGGCGTAAGGATAAGGTCTATGTGGGTTATGGACCTTAATTGGCCATTGTGAATGTGGGGTTGCATCATGTTTTTGAGCAGCGGGGCTTGCTGCGGCAGTGCATCTATTAATCCAAGAGTGGCCTTTAGAATGAAAAGTTCTATGTGACCCTGGGTGCGTGGGAGGAGGAAGGCCATCGGTCTGTTGGTGTGTTTAGCTAACAGTTCATATCGCCAACTATGAAAGGGTCTGGGGGTAACAGGAGGGATTTGACAGACAAGAAAAATTCCTGACGTTCTTGTGAACAGGTTAAGGCATAGATGTTGACAATAGCATGTGCCACGTCAGCCCACAAGAAAGTGACAACGAGGACTCAGCCATTGAGGAAGGATTCTGACAATAAAAATTTGAAAAAATTGTTTTTCTGAACTAGCACCCCACAGTGCTCTGACCAAAAGGATAGGGATGGGAGGAGCATGGTTTTCCAAGCATCCTTGGAACCTCGTGGACAGTGGGACTCCTGGATGGCCAGGATATCCACGAGTAAATTTTTTTGTAAAAAACTCAGTTTCCTAGCCCGGGACAGCAAGGCCTTGAGTCCAGCAATATTCAACGTCCCTAAAGTGAAGGTTTCCCCCATCGCACCTTAGGTGCAAGGGGGTGGGCACCTGGGCCCACTAGCCTCCTCTAGATCCCCACAGGCCTTCATGGCAGCATGGGTGTTTGCAGCAACACTATCAGTAGTTTTGTTGATTTTAGCAGAAAGGTTCGCGTTGGCTTTTGCCTTAACTTTTTGTTTCCCCGACGTCAAACGAATTTTTTGTGGTGCAGATGAGTTTGGTGCACCAACGATCAGGTCAAAAAAAAATTTTCAGGTAGGTTGGACCCCAAGTTGGTTTTGACCAGAGCTTGGTTGCAAAGATCGGATGAAATTGAGTCACCCATTGGATCCTCAGATTGGGTGGCCCAATCGGCATGGGCTTCCCAATCTGATTGGTTGATGGATTCCTGAGTTGCTTCCGCCATGAAGGTTTTGATGTCCTCCTGGCGTTGGGAGTGTGGGATAGCGGTGGTGGCTTTGGCCGCTTCCTTGGCCGTGGTCCTGTGGGCCTGCTTTGCCTTCTTCCGCTCTTGTGGGGAAATAGGTTTTACCAGTAGGTAGCAGCCTTGTGCTCCCAATGGGAAAGCCTCTTTGGTGCTTGCGGTTGGTTTGTAGTGCGCCTCTCTGCTGGCCATGGCTGCCGGGGGGTGCTCTTGGAATGTGATGCCCTCCTTGGTGGGGCATGCATGTGCCTTATGGCGAATTCGTCACAGTGGGTGCAGATGGGGGGCGCGCTGTCCACAGTTACCCAGAAAGGGTGGGTGGTATGCCCTTCAATATCAATATATGTGGAGTGCAGGATCTGGGTTAGGTCCTTCGCAATCTCCTCAGTTGGGATCAGAACTGCGATGGCTTTGCCAGTGCACAGGTGTGGCATCAGCGTAAAGCATTGCATCTCAAAAGATTGTATTTTGCCATAAACAGTGAGACAATCTTTCAGGTGCTGCTCCAAAATGGCACGTTTTGCTGTAGTAGGCAAAAAGTCAAACGTGAGGAAAATTTGGTTGGATTTTGTCCATCTGGTGCGTTTGGTTTCGATGACCTGTTGCCCTTTGGGGAGGTCAATCACTACGCACACCGCAGCAGCTTTGTCTGCTGCCTCCTTGTTTTTGAAACCAAGGTCCAGCCAACCACATGACATGGAGTGAGGTGCAACGTACACCGCGGTCAGGAAAAAAGTGTGCACATCCCCACAAAATTTTTTCCCATAGAGCTGTTTGTTGGATGTCCAGAAACACACAGACTCCAAATTCCACTGATGAGAGTGGTTGGGAGTGCGGCGTGTTGATGTACTGGTTGCATCGCGCTTGCCAAGCGAGGATTTCTGGGGAAATAGTGACTGCCAGTTTTTTATATTTTTTTCTATTCCACCAGTTTCTCCGGGGCGTTTTCAAATGTTTGAGGCCGCGGGCCTACCACCTGCTCCTCTTACCTTACTTGCCCAACTGCTCCATGACATGGGCGCAGACTAATCTCCTCTGTGAGATTATTAAACTAGAATCAGACTTGAATTGAATAAGTTGCAAAAGTGATTGCAACGAGAGAGAAAAGTTTATATGTGGGTATGTATGTGGGTATGAGACACTGGGCGCCTGTTTTCTGTTTGACCCTTTTTAAGATATCAAGAACCTCTTGTTTCCCATTATTTTGGGGGTTGAGTAGTGGAGAAAGTTTGACTTCAGGACTAATCTGAAATATAAAACTCTATCCTAGTCTTTTGTAAATGGTCACCAGTCGATTGTTCCTTTGTCAGAGGATAACGCCCAGTGCAGAATTGCCCCATTGGCCCAATGTTTACACTCTTCACCTATCCCCTTTTTCTGAAGCTCTCTGTGGAGGTTCCCCTACCTTCCTGTTTGGAGGGTTGGAATCTTATTTTGATGCAGCTTCCGCTAACACACTTCCTGAGCACTCTGAATTTGATTGTAACTTCAATCTCACTGTAGATCTGGTGCATATATCTTCCCCCCATCTACCCATTGACTGTCCAGGAGGAAGAGGAGTTGGATGTGTGGGTAAAGTAACAGTTAGCCAAAGGTGCAATTTTTCAGAAATTTTCCCCTGTATGCTCCCCACTTCTCTTTGTTAAGAAGGCTGATGGTAATCTACATCCATGCGTAGACTATGGGAACTTAAACAACGTCACTGTACCAGACCTCCATCCCATCCCTTTGGATTCACAGATTGCGCGTTATGTGGAGAAGGCGAAGGTCTTTTTTAAGCTGGATTGCCTCGTTGCGTTTAATCAGATCTGGATCAAGGAGGGCTAGGAGTGGTTAACCGCCTTCCGCACCAGAAAAGGAATATTCTAGTTTCAGATCATGCCCTTTGGGCTCAAGAATGCCCCTGCTATCTTTCAACGCCGCATTGATGCAGCGTTGGGGGACTTGTTAGGGGTATGCGCGGTTGCCTACATAAATGACATCCTAGTTTTTCCCCTGATCAGGAGTTCCATGCAGTACACCTTCGGCAAGTGGTGGAGCAGTTCAAGGCAGCCAGCCTTACTATGAAGATAAGCAAGTGTGAATTCTTCAAGACCCAGGTCACTTTTCTGGGCACCGTCGTGTTTGACCAGGGACACATGATAACTCCAGACAAGGAGAAGGCTATTCGTGAGTGGCCTACCCCACCTCAGTCAGAAATTGAGGAGCTTTTTAAGGACGTGTACATTCCTCAAGAAGTTCAATCCCAATCTGTCTGAGGTGGCGGCTCCTTATACAAGGCTAGCGGCGCCAAGGTGCTTCAGTGGTCCCCTCACTTTGGAGGATGCTTTCCAATTAGTAAAGTGCACCGAGTTGTCACCATTTGTTCTTCGCCATTTCGACCCTTTAAAGGAGTTTATTGTGTCTACTGATGCCTCCAACTTCGCCATAGCGGCTGCCTTGTTACAAGTAGGTGAAGAAGGGATAGAGCATTTGGTGGTTATTTTCTAGGAAAATGTCTTTGACAGAGTTGAATTAAGCCGTTTATGATAAGGAGTTATTGGCTTTGGTGGAGGCGCTGACTTATTGGCGTCACCACTTGCATGGCTCATCCCAATCTTTCTGGTTGTACAGACCACCGTGCCTTGCTGTACTACCGCGCTCCTCATGTCCTAACCCCATGGCAGACCCATTGGCATGAGACCCTTGCCCAAGTCACATTCAAATATGAGTTCACCAAGGGCAAGGATAATGGTTTGGCGGATGCTTTGAGCTGCAACCCTGCTTTAGCGCCCAATCCCAAGGAGGTAGAAGTTCACAACACACAGGTTATAATTCCTCCAAGTAAAATTCTGTCGCAACTTCACTTTCCCCTGGCCAACGGGCCAGCGCTTGCACCTCTGGAAAACGCGGAGGAATATAGTAAGTTCAGGAAGGTAGTCCTTTCTCAGCTGCTAGCAGCTTAATATGCTACGTTACTTGCTAAGTGCGAGTTGAATCAAGAGGATCTCTCCAGGGGTTATCACATGAAGGATGAGATGGTGTGGTTTCAGGGGCGCCTATGGGTTCCTGCTGGACCACTTCGCCTGGAAATCATCCGGGACCATCATGATGGACTCACTATTTGTTATCCTGGTAAACCGAAGACATTAGAGTTAATACGGTGCATATACAATTGGAAGGGCTTGCCTGCTCAGGTGGGGGTATTTTAAGGAAACTAAAATATGCAACCAAATGAAGCCAAATCGTCAACCTTTAGCGGGGTTGTTGGTACCAGTCCAGAAAGCTGAAGGGCCCTGGACTTCCCTATCAGTGGATTTTATTGTAGAACTACCTGTCTCAGATGGTTACGATGCCATCATGGTGGTGTTGGACTGGTTTACAAAGTTTTCCCACTTCATTCCTTGCAGAACAACGATAAACACGGCTGAGGTAGCCAGGCTCTTCTTCACGCATGTGTTTGTGCTTCATGAAGTTCCCCAAGAGATTATCAGTGACCAGGGACCCAATTTACCTCTTTCTTTTGGGAACAGTTGTGTAAGACTCTTCAGATTCGCCCTTGCCATTCGACTGCCTATTACCCACAATCAGATGGGCAGACTGAACGAGTGAACCAGTGCTGGAGCAGTTCCTGCGGTGTTACACCGCCGCAGATTATTCAGATTGGGCCTCTCACCTTCCCATGGCCCAGTTTAGCTACAACAATACCTTGCACTCCTTGATCAGTTGTTCCCCATTTTTCGCCAGCCATGGCTTTAACCCCGCCTTTAACATGGAGCCCAGCTGTGGTTCTAAAGTTGAAGCGGTGGTGGACTTTTCCAAGACAATCAAGAAGGTCCACCATGGGGTTTCCACAAGCTTGGAGGCGGCTATGCAGATGTATAAGGATAACGCTGATGGGAAACGCCGAGTGGGTCCTGCGTACAAGGAAGGGGATCTCATGATGCTTGATGCTCATAACATCCCTATCAGGCAGCCATTCAAGAAGCTGGGACAAAGAGGATTGGCCCCTACCGCGTTGTTAGAAAGGTGGGCCATGCCTCATACCAGATAGATCTCCCCCTAATTCCAAATCTTCTCTGTGTTTCATGAGAGCAAACTAACATTGTTTGAGGACCCCCACCAGAGACTCCTGAGGCCTATCTCATGGATGGGGCGCCAGAGTGAAAGGTGCAGTAAATAGTTGCCTCCCTCCAAATTAAAAGAAGACTCGAGTACCTGGTATCCTGGAAGGGCTTTAACGCTGCAGAGAATAGTTGGTTCCAGCGCACAACTGTATGCATGCCCAAGATCTGAATGAATCCTTCCACAAGCGTTTCCCCCAGGCTGCTGGATCCCAACCTAAACTGACCGTTGCTGCCATGAAGTTGGCCCCTGTCAGCAAAAACTTTTCCCTTGTGCAAGCCCCCGGAGGGGGGGGGTTGAGCCCCATTGGGAGGAGAGGGTAATGTCATGTGCACATGACATTATAGTGGGGACCAACCCCAAAAATAAGGATGGGTGCCAGGAGGCCCAGAAGGTGAAGCTACAGGCCCTCCCTGACCTGAGTCATAACCTAGACCAACACTGGGTATGGATAAAATATGCCCAGGTTGGTACTAGTGGGGTTCCAAATGCTCAGCCCCTCACTACAGCCCAGGCATTAAAATGGATGGTCTACTGAATTAATGTGGATGGTTCCATTCGGTTCATCTGGAAAGGGGTTTCAAAACTCATTCCATCTATGGAACAATGCGTTTGGGTCAAATCCAACTTCAATTGATCACTTAAGTGAAGCCAGTTTTGGCATATTTAACTAATTTGGATGGTAGCGTTGCCCTGTTTTTGGGTCAGTGCTTGGGTCCACTGCAGAAAACCCTGTATTCCCCTATCAATACTTAAATGTGTTTTCCCCGAATAATATTCCTTGTTGGTTGACTACCCAAATAAAATTTCCCCATTTTTACCGTTTTTTTAAATGTTATTCCAAATGATCCTGTGCGTGGACCCCTTCAAGGAGGCCTCACACTCTGTTAAACTTGCCATTATGAACATAGTGAGATTATCACCTCATGCACCATTGGTTCGTCCAGGTACCCTCCAACCTGGGTTGCTTACCCCTTCTCTCAGTGTGCACCGCGACGTTATTGGCTGGTTTGTTTATTGCATTTCTATGCTTGAGTCATTATTGCTCCAGCATCCTCTGCTGGGCAATAATGATTTTTATTCTAATGGCTAGTTCCCTGGCGTTAGGCCTGTGCACCGAGCACTGCCACGCTGGGAACAGGAGAGCTATAGACACTCTCCTTACAATAACTGAACCAACTTCATCTCGCACATCCTGCTAAAGTTGAATGAGCTAATGGACATCCAAGGGGATCTGATGACCCTATACCACCCTGATTCCAACAGAATGGCCGATTGGGTCAATGGGACATTAGTGAACATCATCCAAAAGCTGGTAACCAATAGACCCTCTGATTGAAGTCCCTCATGTCTACCGCCATATTTGCTTATAACATTAGTTACCATTCTGTCATGAGGAAGAGATTCTTTCAACTATTATATAAATGACACCCCACTCTTCCAGAATTGCTCTATTCATGCGTAGAAGATACAAGCGGAATGGATCCCCACCATTTTTTGGTTAATTTAGCCAACACGCTGATCAAGTTGTAAACAGAATCATACTCCTTTAGCTTGACCGAAAAGATCAAGAATCAGGCCACCAATCAGGTATAGCATAGTGGGTTAGCTCAAATCCAAGAAGGTGAGATAGTTTTGTTCCACAACCAGCATGGATTTTGGAAGAAACACAAGTTGGCCAACATTTGGATTGGTCCATTCAAAGAAATTGAGAAAACGAGAAAATATGCCTACATCATCAAAGAACCAGTGAGTGGTCAAATCTTTAATTGCGTGAACATGAAGTTTCTTAGAGCATATAAACAATAGGAGACTCATTGTCCAGTCAAAGGGGGGTAATGTCGAGTTTATGATATGACTGGACAATAAGCCCTGAAGAGCTATGGAAGAATGGCAAGAATCTGCTGACTAGGATGTTTATCTATGAGTATTCAAGCGCCTTAGGATTAGGCGATATTGGGATATAATGGATTATCATTAGATCACCTACAAATTAGGCGATAATGTAATGTTGACATTTGTTGCTTATAATTTAGATCGCTTTTAAACTAAGGCGATAGAGAATTGAAGAATACCATCCTAAAACCAATAAAAATTGGTGGAATAAAATATTCTAAGCTAAGAATATGGTATAGTCTGAAGTTGCTGATATATAAGCAAGATGGGGCAATTGAATGAAGGAGGTTGTTGCTAGTTTGAAGGGAGCAGAACAGCGAAAACTAGCTGTATTTATTAAATAAATAAAAGTGACATTGGGGCAATTGCTCCTATTTTTAGTTTATTTTCAAGTGTGTTCAGAGGAATGACAATACACATATCATCCATCCGTTGTTCAGTGGGTTTGACCTGTGCAACCCTTATGGCATATCCCAACGGTATTGCCAAAAATTATAACAATCATCTTTGACAAAGGCATTATAATCACTCCTGGTAAGGATAAGGTGATTCGTGTATGGCCTGCACCAACCTCAGGTATAGATTGAGATGATTTTTGGGGATATGCACATTCCTTAAGATGTTCAATCTAAATCTGACGAAGGATGCTGCACCCTTGAATAGATCCAGTGGAGCAAAAATTCTTCAATGGTCGTCTGTCCTGGATGATGCCTTTTAGCTGTTAATTTTATTCAGCTCTCCACATCGGTCTTTATCATGTGGACCTTAATATGGAGTTTATAGTAGTAAGAGACTTTTCAAATATTTTATAGCTGCTGCTCTGTCACAAGGGGGCAAAGATATATTTGAACATCCTGTAGAATATCTTTCCTGGAATTGTCCTTACCAGAGTCAAATATGTTTATTGCAAAGGACTTTTGTCAATATTGAAAGAATTACCTTATTAACGCCATCATTTTGATGGGCATCACAGCTATTCCACTTTTAAAAAATTGATTATCAAGCTTTGCTATACTGCTTTTCTTTCTCATAACAATCACTTTAGTTACTATGATTCGATTTTAACAGCAATTTTGGATAATCACACACAGGAAAGATGGGCGACTTTAATAACAAAAATAATACAACATGGGCGAGCGTCGTGGCAAGTGGTGCGCTTAACGGTGCAACTAAGGGCAAGAAACGCCGTGGAGGGGGACCAGGAACCCAAGACATAAAAAAATTGCAAACTCAGACACTATATGGGTTTATGGTATTTACTGTAAAGCACGTGCAATACATGTACATTCAATTCAACCAACCTTTGTCAAAGATGGAACACGGGATCAGACTCTTCCTTGGGGATGAATCACCGACCCTGTGGGAGAAAACATGTGAGGCACAGCCCCCACTTTTCCCTCACGCGGTGTATGTAGCCACCAACAACATGGGCCGCGGCTAAATCAATATTGGTTTTGAAACAGCTGATGAAGCTGATGCCGCAGCAAAAATCTGCGTGGAAATTGCCCTCCCTGAGGGCAAAATTGCGCGCACCGCGCGCACCAGATGGAACAAAGTGAAAACTTTGTTCATCTCCTTTGACTCGCTCCCCACCAACCTTCCTCATAAGGTAATCGAGGAGGAGCTCCGCAAAGGTCTTGTGGCCTATGGAGAAATCCAACAACTCAAATTACAGCTTTTCACTTAATGCCCAACCTGTGCACGGGCAAAGCTATCACTGTAATCAACCCCTTCCCAGAAGTGGAAGAGGATTTATCCAGAATTCCCCACGCAGCAGAATTTACTTCGCAGATGGGGGCCAGTCAGCTGCATTCTGAGTTACACTGGAACGCGCACCACCCATTCGCAACCACTGTGGCTCACTGGGCCACAAGGAACATGCATGCCCTGTAAAAGAAGGCTTAATGTAAAATGATTTTTGTGAAGAAGCTATGAACGAAGATAATGAAAACTTCGCCAAAATGACTGATGGCCACCACCCATTCTGCTGGGGTGAAGATGGACTATACTCCATCGTGGACCCAGTTAAAAGTAAACAGCGTAAAGCAGCACAATAAGCCCGCAAGAGAGCAGCGGCTGAAGCGGCGGCACACGCGGAATCCGCCATTAACCATGGACAAATTCAGGAGGATATTTTGGATGTTCACCAAACCAACCAATCAGATCAATATGCCCAGGTCAAAAATTTTCACAGTAACCAGACTGAGCCACAAAGCGTCATCAGCCATGCACATGCTGAGGAACAATGCAACCGCAATTTGGGTGAAAATGCAGTTCACAATGCAACAAAGTTGAACCTCAAAAATATAATATCCAATCAACAACCCGCATCAAATCAACATGAGACCTGTGCAGGAAAAGTTGACGCAAATGCAAAAAACTGCAATTCCCTTGAATCATTGGGTCAGATCAAGGGAACCAACAATGGCAGTGAAAGAGTTGGAGTACAGATGTGGATCATGGCCAAAATGAGCCACGGTGGGATAGGACCAGAGGGTCCTCCCAACCGCTCCTGAGGCGCCACGGGCACCTCAGTGTCAATAGGGGCGTTAAATATCGCGGGAGCCAGGGCCCATACATCCCAAGCCAAAAAGCTGGCATTCCTGCAAAAACCTCTTGTAGACATCTTGGCCATCCAAGAAACCCACTGCCTACAAGGGAAGAAGAATCCTGATCAACCAGGGTCGCACCATCACAATCAGTATGGACGTCTCACTGTGGGGTGATAGTCCAAAACAACAAAAAATTTAAAATTACAAATTCATCATCACACTTGCATGTTTGAGTCCTGGTAGCAACAATCACATGCCAAGATGAAATAATTTTGTTATCATGTATCTATGCACCGTGCACTGCAACTGAGAGAAAGATTTTTTTAAAAATTCCTAAACTCACCCTCCCACCAGATATCATCATGTTAGGCGATTTCAACTGCTGGGATAACCCCAATACAGATCGATGGCCTAATCCCAGGGGATACCCACCTGGACACATTGAATATCGCACAATGAAGGCATTTCTTGGCTTACAGGATGCTCTTCCCCCCAATTCACCAATCCTTCTCCACATGACAAGACCCAACATACGCGAGGGACTGCTCATATCAATGAGTCATATTGACCACATCCTCATCCCACAATCCCACCACTCAAGAATCTCCAAATTTACAACAAAAAGATCAATTTTTCTGATCACCGATTAGTTATGGTGCAGTTAGCGCCAACCCAATCCCACACACAGGTGTCGCCTTGGAGAAAGCTTCACCCAGAAAGTATAAAATTGCCCGAGATATCTGACTGGGTTGAAAACAAGGCTAAAAACCAAGAATTCACAGCCTCATTCACTTCGGATCCCATTAAACATGGGATAATTTCAAGAAAGATTTAATCAATAAAACCTGATATATTGCATCATGAAAGTACACCGATGACACAGCCACAATCAAGCGTACCTTGGCAGAGCTAGACCACCTGGAAATAAATACTCCGAGATCTTGCTATAGCCCTAATTGGGGACGCAAATGGGCAGAAATTTCAGCCCAACTTAACAATCTCATCTTCAAACACCAACACAGAATCAAAGTATCAAACAAAGGTAAGTTCATAAAGGAAGGCGAAACCTGTTCAACATACTTTTTCCGCCAATTTCACTCCTGTGGAAACCAGCCCACGTGCACACAGGTCCACAAGACCAATGGCACCGTGGCAACTGACCCTGAGGAGGTCAAGGCGGAAGTACACTGCTATCACACCGAATTATATCGCGATATGCTAACAGATCCACAAAAATTAAAGAATTTATTCAAACTGCCAAGATACAAAGTACACCACCAAATTACAATATACTATCCCTTTACTACACGGGAGGAGCTTTGGGAAACAATTCGCGGTGCACCATGTAGGAAATGCCCAGAGCCTGATGGGATACCCTACGAATTTACAAAAATATTTTCAACAAATCGCCCCCCTCCTATTGGCGTCAATGAACCAGAGTTTGTTGGAAACACGCCTATTACCAGGAGGCCATGAATCCTACATTATAACCTTGTATAAAAAGGGTGACAAGTCGGACCTGACCAACTGGCGCCCAATTGCACTCTCTAACACTGACACAAAAATTCTAACAAAAATTTTAGCAGCTAGATTAGGCGCAATTGCATCTGACGTCCTATCACCCAACCAGTTTGGGTTTATACCAGGGCGTTCAATCTGGAACAACATACACCCTGTTGCAAACATTTGTCAATCCAAAGCAACTGGTGCCCTGATCTATTTGGATCAGGAAAAGGCGTATGACCGTGTTAGCTGGCCATACCTAAAAGAATGTCTACATGCCTTCAAACTCCCACCAAGATTCATAAAATGGGCGATGCTCCTAACAGAATCTGCAACCATGGCTGTATGCAGCCCTGGATTCCTAACAAACAATATCAAACCACACAGAGGGCTCAAACAAGGGTATTAACTCAGTCCACTGCTATACAAATTCAGCTTTGACCCACTCCTCCAAATAACTGACTCATGTCCATGGGGATAACCGCACAAGGACAACCAACAGTCAAGATACTGGCCTTTGCTGATGACTGCGTAGCAGGTATAGAAAACAATGAAGATGCCCGACAGCTGGAACACTCTCTAGAGGAATACTCCAAGGTGAGCAATGCATTGCTTAAAAAAAGGAAGACAGAAATCATCCTCTTAGGCAAATACACAAACAATTGGGCCACAACATCAGAACCTCACACCAACACTTGAAGAAAAAACCCAATTATTTTACCCTTTGGAACACCTCCCACCACCACTCCTGTTTAACATCTTGGAATCTGGCTAGAATCAGGGGGATATGCTAATGAGACAATAAAAAGTAACTTGTTACAAAGGGTATCCAAACGAGTAGCCTCCCTCAAGGGGAGAACCCCAGGACTAACAAGACGAGTTACAGTTGCTAACTCGCTCATCCTCCCGATACTGTGGTACCAGGCCCATGCGATAGCCTTCTCACCTACCTTTATAACCTCAATTCGCGCACTTATCCAGGGCTGGCTGTAGCCTGGCTCTCACCCTCCTATACGGATGGAAACACTATTTGGTCCACGCTCAAGCGGAGGCATGGGACTAATAGATTTTGAGAGCCATGCCAATCACGTCCTAGGTACCTGGATAAAGGAAATCCTTGCTCCAGACCTCCCACAACAACATTGGTCCAGAGCAGCAAGGACTAACTTTGCACAGGCGCTCAAATTAACCAACCCACATAGTCCACCCAGACTACTTTCATACCTTGCCAAGCACCCTACTGCAACAGGTCCGCATGGAACCTCCCCTCATTTCAAAAATATCCTCAGAACTATCCGCCGTATGGGATGGACCATAGAGAACATGGGTACTATACAGGGAAGGGGACGACCAAGCCTCCAATTCAAATTAAAAGCCCAAAAACCACCCCCAGAGGGATATGCTCGCAACAACCCCAAGAATAGCTAGGATAGAATACCTAGATATGCTGGACATTCCCTATGATTTAACCACACAGAAAGCAATGTGGAAAATTACACACCACCCACTCCTACAACCAAGGATAAGAGCAAACGCCTGGCGCTGTTTGAGAAGGACCTATAGGACAGCGGACCGCTCCAACTTCCTCCACAAAACATGTGCAGTATGTGGAGGGGAGGGATCCCTACATCACCGCCTAGAAACATGGATCCCAACCAAAGCTATATGGCAGGAAGTCGCACGCCTGCTCAAGATTCAAAACGAACAAGAATTCTTGATATCAAAAAGTATCTTCACGCTCCATATCGAGTCACCAATCCCATCTACCCTCCGCTCCCTAATAATACCCATTGTAATGTGGACAATACACACAATTGCATTAGATGCGTTCAAGGGCACGGTACCAACCATTCATGGGATTATTAACAGATTACATCTCCACTTACTAGAGCACTTCCAAGCCTGGCTCTATGGATATATGAGACCAAGACAAAAAGCGCTCATAGAATCATGGTCTACCACTCTGGTTCCTCCACACAGACCCTTTCCTTCACACCTGCTCCATAGCAGGGAAAACCCTTTGGAGTAGTGCACCAACCCCCCATACCTGGCAGTCCCGCTGGCAACAGGGATAACTTGAGTACCCTGGGGTGCCTAATTTTATATTTGTTAGTTATTCTCTTAGTTTCACATATATTCAGTAATATCTGTCCCCTGATTGGCTTACCTCGGTTAAATAAAAAGCTTTGCTATACTACTGAGCCCCTGATGTCTTAAGCCACAGCAAACCTGCTGTAATGAGATCCTTGCACAATTTGTGTTCTCTTGTGAGTTCAAAAAAGGCAATGAAAATGGTTTGTCTAACGTTTGAGCTGTAAACTTGATTTAGCTTCTGATCCCAAAGAGTTGGAGCTGTATACCACCTTTCTAGTGATTCCTCCAGGTATTATTTATAGACAACCCATTAACACTACATGCATTTCAGTTCTTGCTTCTTTAAAATCTAGAGAAGTATGACTTTAGCAGAAAGGTCGCCCTTTCTCAGTCTCTATTCACTGAATAAGCCTTTACCTTTACTAAATTTAGTTTGAATCAGGAGGATATAACTGTCAGGGAAACGGCATAAGAAGTTTAGACTGGCCAGCCAATTGGGATGCAGAAGCACCCAAAAAGTAAGCCATAATGCCAGAGGCATTGCCGCTCAAATGACGTTGTATGGCACGGGAAGTTGGGAAACAAACGCTTGCTGATGTGCGGTGAGCATGAAAAGGAACCTGGCAATGAACTAAGCAGCTACAACTCCAGACCTTGCGAACTTTTCTGAAGGGAGTTGCACTAATGGACTAAATGCTTTGTGATATTCCATGGAAGGGGTTGACACCAAAGCAGAAGCAAGAAAGTGGTTCCTTTCATGAAGTGAGATAAAAGAGCCCATATGATTCTGATATCCTGGTGGCGGATGGCTTCAATGACAGTATTAAATTCCCATAAATTTCTTACTTGATAGATCCAGTTGACTATATAGTAAGCTATTGTGACCATCATAACTGTTATTGCCCATCCAATGTAGGGGCTGATGAGCCATAATGTTCGTGCCATCTGGAGCTTGGCAAGTAAAATTAGAAGCAAAATAAAAAAATGGGAATTTATGAGAAATTTTATTGTAAAGTAAAAAATTAACAACTTGACCAACAATTTCTTTAGTGCGGCGCAACTGATTATATAGTGTTAGATTTGGGACAGCTTTTCAAAGCATGGTATCAGGCCCTTAAGTTTTGATCTAACCCAGCGAATTTTCTTGGGAGGGGAAAATGATTTTAATCTTAACTGACATCAAAGAAATAGGTGACAAGCCGAGTTGCTTTTTAGTTCAACCTCAAACGCCTGAGATGAGGCTTTATTTTGTTTACAATGGTTATCACGAGGGCGTCTGGCCCACTGGGCAAAAGGAAACCCCAGGGCCACCCCATACAGGGGCGGTCCCAACAGGTTGGAAACGGATTATGGATAGCCAACCCACCCATACCCAGTTGCTGGGGAATTCAATTTTGGCCAAGTGGGTACCATTGATCAACAATTCAGATTTTTAAATGGGGCTTTGAGCTATTGGTAACAGTCTGCGATGGAGATACAGACCCATTGGGCTTTGTCCCAATGCTTTTAAGGGGAGTTCAGAGTCAGCAACCATATTGCTCAATGGCTCAATGCCATCAGTGATTTCAACTGAGAATTCATTACGTGTCCCATTCTGACTATGAGTTATGCACCTGTCAGGCCTTTTCCCCATAGATTTTGGAGCAAGTTTCAAAATTATGACATTTTTCAATGACCTGATGCCATTGTCGAGTGTTATTGAGGTTTTGCCACTTAATTCTGCATCTACCAAATGTGCGAACCTGTCAGGCCTCATTACCAAGGTTCTAAGACATTTTGACTTTGATTTCATGGTCTTGGCTATCACCTTAATAAAGTCCTTCCAGCTCATGGGTATGATGGTTACCAATAATTTCTGCACAAATTCCTTGATTCACTGAACTTATTTGGTATAGTAAGCGCAGGGACAGGGGGAGGAATCTTCAGAGAGAGCTGTTACCCAGCGCTCATCTACCACATGAGTGAGGTTGCCCTGTGTAACGAGAGGTGCAGCCGTCCTCTTTAGACCTTTTGTTTATTAGGAAATGGGAGAACTGCCCAGTCCAGGCAGAGGGGTCGCTGCCCTTGACTTACAATAACAAAGTGGTACCAAATAAAGGAAGATATGAATTATTTCAAGGAGTGCTTATGTGTTCCTATAGGACCACTTCGCCTAGAGATAATCAAGAAACACCATGTTAGTATAACGTAGGGCATCCTGGGAAGCTGAAACCCCAAGAGTTTATCTACCATATGTATCAGTGAAAATTCCTATACAGCTTGTTCATTTACAAAGGAAGCCTTGTTTTATTCAGAATAAAACAATTCATTATCCACTTGTGGGTTTGTTGGTAATAGTCCAGAAAATAGTGAGGCCCTGGACTTCCCTAATTTGAATTTATTCAAGGTATGTTAACCATGGAACAGACATTACCAATACTCAATGAGCAAAATAAATGAATGAATGAAAGGAACAATAAAACCAAAACAAAACCTCCATCCAGGTAAGGAGCGGAATACTGCTAGGCTACCATGGAAGAGGGTGAGGGGGTTAAGCAGCTCTTCTACAGGTATTATCTTCAATGCATAATCATTATAGTTGAATAATCAAACAAAAGCAGAGAGCCATGGCGTTGGGGCATCAGCATGTTATGGATGGATGTCAGTAAAAAAATGAGCTTTCTTTTTCAAGATTGGCTTAAAAGACAGCTTCAAAAATTCTGCTAGATGATGTTAAGCTTGAATGTGGGCATTGGGGAGTTGGTCAAAATTGGATATACTTGATGGGTGATTTTAGCAGATGGGTCAAAATCTGCTAGTTTCGCTACATGCATTATAGCAGCTTCAGCATCTTTAAGCAAATTGGTCTTTTCCCTCGTGCTGCATCAGGGAAATCAGGGGGGAAGTTTAGTACGGTAAGCCCTTTATGGAATTGAGAAAATGAATGGGCCACTGCTTCGAAGAGGTTTGGGCAATGAGGTAAGGCCACCACTGCTAAGGCTAGCTGGTAGTCACTTTGATAAAATTGACATTAGTTTTAAGAGTGAATCGTTTTAGTGATAGGGTTTTGTTAAAATTTGAATTGTAAAATTCAGCTCAACCATAATTAAACTGGTCGAGAGGTTCACCAGATTCCTCAATCATGATAACTTTACCTAATTCTTCAACCTCAGCTAATTAGTCCCATGGATTTTTGTTCAAAAGAATATTAAATGAAGGATTCAGGTGGTTTTAGTCATATGAGCTGCTTAAGTACAAATGGTGGTCCAATCCTGACTCTGATTGGTGGGAGTGTAATTGAGTGGGTTGATGTGGTGGTTTGTTTAGTGGGGGCCGATTTCCCGCTCTAGCCCATTAAATGAAAACGTTGAGTGGGAGGTGGCAAAAAAACGCCCCATCAGAATCTGCTGAATAGGTCTCAGAAGCCGCATCAGAAGAAGTGGCTTGGGGCAGGATTTTTTTGTAATGTTTGAACTCAAAACAGGGGGACAAATTTGGAAACAGTTATCCACACAAGCCCAAAAAAGTGCTCAGGCGCCGCTGCAATACAAGCATGGGGAATTTTTGGGCTATGGCAGGGTGGTTTTTTATATGGTACCAAGGGCACAAAAGGCAGCAAGACGCTCTGCATAAAAGGGAACATTGAAGATGAGGTTGGGCTGAGTCTTCTAGGCCAGAAGCCCCACCATCAATTGATCATACAAAACTTGGGGTGGGAGGTGGGAAGGGAGGGACGAAAAGAACATCACTATTGTGGTGTCTGAAGGGAGGCGAGTTAAGGTAATAGGTATGAAAGTGTTTATGTAAAAAAGGGAGTAGAAGCCGCTGCTGCAGCGTCCTCCCTTAATCTGGAATTCAATATCAAAATAGTCCTTAAAAGGGCGGAAATTGATAAAGCTAGCCAGTGCAAATGAAGCGGTAGCAAGTTCATAATTGCCTTGTCAGCATAAGGGAATAAACTCCCATATTAACATGTAGGCAAAATAAGATTGTGGAACGCTGGAGGGCGAGAGGATGGGGGTGAGAAGGTGGATGTGTGAAAGGTGGACGGTAAGTCCTGTGGGGGGATAAAACGACTGGTAGAGGTTGGCAGGCTATTCAAACCCATACAAATGCATTTGCCCACAAGGTGAAAAACTCTAGGCAGTGGAGCACCGCTACCCCACACTGGAGAAGCAGGCGATGAATCAGAGGACATAACAGGAAAAAACAGATGTGGACAGATGGCAGTAGTAAAATTAACATTTTTTATAAAATTTCTCAAAAAGAGATATCAATTGTAAAGAAAAGGCTGATACCCTGGACTTACCTCTCAGTTAATTTATTGTGGAACTACCCCTCTCTGGCTGGTATTATGCTATCATGGTGGTAGTTAACCGTTTCATCAAACTCTCCTATCTTATTCCATGTTACAACACCATAACAGCGGCTTACATGTGTAAGTTACATATGCCTCATATCTTCTTTGCTCAGGTAAACCCTAATAGTTTAAAAGTGATTGTGAACCTCAGTTTGCATTCATATTTTGGTGATAGTTGTAGAAGAGTCTTCAGATTCGTCCTTACCTTTCTACTGAATTCCACTCACAATCAGATGGGCATATAAACGAGTGAACCAGTTTTTGGAACAATTTTGTGGTGTTACACAGCAGCTGACCATTATTATTAAGCCTCACACATCTCTTTATCTCAATTTAGTTACAACAGCGCCCAGTATCCTTCTATAAGGTGTTCTTATTTCTTTGTTAATTGTGGCTTTAACCCCACGTTTAACATTGAGCCCAGTTGTGGGTCCAAGGTGAAAGCAGTGATGGACATTTATAAGTCAACAATTAATTACACAAGGGGTAAGTAGAATTTAGAGCTGCCATGAAGGCTACAAGGAGAACGCTGATGGTTTGAGGGTGGTAGGGTAGAATTTAAGGAGGGAGATCTTTTGATGCTTGATGCTAAGAATTTTATCAGATAATCATGCAAGAAATTGAGACCAAAGAGTTAAGACCTTACCACGCTGGTAGAAAGGTGGGCATGGATACTACCCGCCGGATCTTCCACTAAAGTTCCTAATTTTGTTACTTTTCACAATAATAATCTGAATCTGTTTGATGGTCTCCCTCCTGAGACCCCAGATGCATATCTCATAGATGGGGCACTTGAGTGGGAAAGGGAGGAGACTGTAACATCCTGTCAGTTTAGAAGAAGGCTTTAATACTTGTTATTATGTAAAGGTTTTAGATATTATGGAAAACAGCTGGGTTCCAGACCATGATTGTACCCATGATTATGTTTCTTTTGATATATTCCATAAATGTTCTCCAAAAGCTGAAAGCCCAAAGACTGTCAGACAGCTGAAGTGCCAAGGAAAGTATTGGCTTCCATTGGTTTACTCCAATACCCATGACAGCATCCACAGTCTGCACGGCATTGCCATTATGCTAATTTGAGACTAAGATCCAGGAAGAGATAAAACAGTAAAGGTTAATCAATATACATAATCCCAATCCCATAATCTAGACTGAGCGGCATTAATAGCCTTGACCAAGCTTCATGCACTGAGGGGCGACTATTTAGGCTGGGCGAGGGAGGCTGTTCCATCCATCCTGGGTGTACATTAATGACAAATCATTACTTCACTTGGTCAGTAACTTGATTTTGGGGAGCAACAATTGTCTCATCAAAATCAGTTTCATCCATTTTTATATGTGCATCCGGCAGATTTGCATTCTATTTCCTTCATAGTTATGGTGGATTAAATCAAACAATCAATCATTCAACTTGGGTTATTAATTCGAGTACACATTTTCATAATCAGTCAGAGCTTGTGATAATCCTAGTGGATTTTAATATTTTCTCTTCTAAAATAGGCTAAAGCTGTAATTACCAGAGTGACAATAATGACCATCACTGAGACTAACAAGTGTGGGCCCTCCTTAGTTTTAATTAGTTCCTTTGAGGAGGCCAAAACTTTAAATATAAGTATAAAACTTAAAATGTTTTCTTAGGTGGAACTATAGATTTATTAAGGATAGACCATAACAATCCAACATACTACCACTAGCAGAGCGCTAGGTTTTTATAACTTTAGGGAATTGAGAAGCAAGGATTGCAGAATATTTCTGATGATGGGACATGCATATCTTCTTTAAAGCGATAAGATTTTCTGTGCCATATTACACTTCAAATTGCAGGTGGCAATTTTGCAGTTCTCTTGGCAAACTTTGCTAATTTGTTGGAGCTCCAGCATCCTTGCATCATCTTTAATAATGAAAAATTTCTGATTATCCAAGGTTTCTCTGCTGGATTGACCTCAATACTATGCCCAATTGGGGATCTGGTTTGATCTGCTAGTTCAAGGGTGGGTTTCATCACATATACTCTCAATTTCTTTATTTACTTTTTGGCTAAATTAAAACTTGCAGAAGATTTAAATTTTCCCTAATTTTGGGCTATCTTGAAATTTATAAAGGGAGGCAGTGGATATTTAATGTTCATTGAGGGTATGCCCTAGATATGCTAATTCTCTCCGCAGATTTGTTCAGGACCCCTTCCTCTTCCTAGATCAGAAGGGTATATCATCCAGTCAATTTAATGGACATGGCAGAAGCCCTTACATTACCTTTTCCTAATAGGACAGGGTTCAGTCCTCCTTAAAGAGCTCGCACTAGAGTGTGATTCTTGTGTGGTAAGGGAAATTTGATAGCTGCGATGGTTGAGGGAATGTTAGTGGTGAAATCTGGGGAAATAGATTTTGAGCATGGAATTTCTCAATTAAATCACGGCATTTGTTACAGTATCAGGCAGTAAGCCAATTGTTATGTATGTGGGATACCCTTTCCATGCTATCATATAAAAACCCTTCCTGACTCTCCTCAAACCCAGAATCCATCAACATCATAATTTGCTGCTCCATCTATCATTATTTGTTCAATTTCTGTCAGCTTCTCTCCTTTGAAGGGGTATAACAAGGAAGCGTGAATAAATATGTGAATTTCCAATGCTGCGGTATCTCCACATAAAAGGATCAAATGTTCAGACCTTACTAATATGGAATGGGCCCACCCTCTTATAGATCAGTTTATGACACAGGACTTTGAGGTTGAGGTTCTCTGTATCCACCAACACCGGATCATCTATCTGATAGCCCAGGGCTGCTTTGCTTTCTGATCCACAAACGCTTGCATCCTGGGAGGCTTTAGTCAGCTACCTCTGCCATTGTTGGTGTATTTTATGAAGATATATAATGAAATTGTCTGCTGTGGGTATGTTTTCATATCTGAGGCCCAATTGTGAAGGTTGGGTTAAGCCCCAAGTTAGCGTACAATGGTGACATCCTTGTATATGCATGCAACAAGTTGTTATAATATATCTGGGATAGGGGCAGGTCACTCACCCAGGTGTCATAAACGGCGGTGGCATATTACTGGAGGTCTTTATTGAGTGACAATTGATTTACTCATTCTGTCCAATGGGCTTAGGTGAAAAACTGACAATTAGCACAGTATGAATTATAGCATTTTTCACAGGCATCCAAATATTTAGAGGTGAACTGAGGCCTTTTATCAATTATTACTTCATGCAGTACTCCAAACATGGTGAAAAGGTGAGTTACAATTTAGTGGGCCATTCTTCACTATGGTTGTATCTAACCATGGGATATACAGTGCATATTTTGTAGTTCTGTCCATTACCACCATTATAATGGTAAAATCCTTGGTGGTGGGCAGACCAACAATAAAGTCTACTGATCCTAAGGACCAAAGTCCTTCTTCCTGTTTCAGTGGATGTAACAAACCATTTTAGCCTGTTCTGTCAGACTTGAATTATGAACAGGTCAAGAAGCGTTCTATCTAAGTGGGCACATCCTTCATCAGTCCGATCCAGTCATATGCTTTTTTATCAGATTAATGGTTTTTTACTCTAGGGTACATCACTATTGGAGGATCATGATTCTCATTATTAACTGTGAGCATAGAATTTTGGGTACCCATATGAGGTTACAGAAGTAAATCATTCTATTTTTTTGTAAATACCAACTAGTTATGTTTTTCCCACCTGTATCTTGACCCCTAGAGTCTGTCCTTCAGGGATTCCTTATTGATCTTCCAGTATGGCGTCCAGGAGAGAGCTTTCAGCATTGGTCGTTGGGCTTGTTTTGGGGGTATTCTGTCAAGAGAGGGCTACAGGGTTGATGGTGGGTTTGACTGTGGGCTTAAGAGGTGGAGCTTTGGTTGTTGAGGGGACTGTGATTGTGGCAATATGTCAATTCCGCTGCTGGCTATTACAAGACTTGTTCTAGGGTAATCACCATAACTAACTTGATGCTCTCCACAGAATCAGATTCAGAGGGCTGGATCCTGCCCAATATATCTGGTAATATGTGTGTAAGTCCTTTAACAAACTCGTATTTGAAACCTCAGTTAAGGAGGTCGCAGTCAGTTCCAGTTTGCCTGTATGCTAACTTCTGAAGTTTGCATTAAAATATAGATGACTTGTGGTCTATGCACACCATCACCATGTGCTTCATTACCTGCAGCAGATCTCCCCAGTGAGTCATTGCCCTTGCTACAGCGGCCAATTCTTTGATGTATATTGCCCATGATCGTTTGGAGCCAATAATTTTCTGGAAAAGTATGATATTAGGTGTTTGTAGTCATTGTTTCCTGTAGCAGTACTGCCCCATGGCTGTGCCAGAGGCATCACATGCTATAAAAAGGGGCTTTCTTTGTCAGCATACTGTAAGACTGACTCTGAGGCAAAACCTCTTTAATATCTTAAAACGCCCGCTGACACTCCTCTGATAAGATAAACAGCGCATTTTTGCCCGTTAGGGGATGGAGGGGGTGGCCAGTTCTGAGATTGCCGGGGAGGATACTTCCAAGATGGTAACTGATCACATGAAACTTAAAAGCTGTTTCTGGGTGGTGGGAGTTGCCCACGCCCTTATATTCTCTAATTTTGGGGGGCGATGACATGTCTATCTTTAAGTACTATGTTTTAAATAAATTGTACTTTAATTTTAGGAATTTATATTTGGGTGGTTTCTCATGCAGATCCTGTCTCTCTATAAGGTGGTGGCCACCACTACCAAGTCCTTTTCATGTTGCTCTGACTTGAGAAGTGAACCATAATGTCATCAATATATGCCACTATGCATGTAAAATTTAGTTCGCTTGGTGCTTGGTTGATAACCCTCTGGAAAATGGCGGGGGCGTTTTTAGGTCTATATGGCATGATCACAAACTTATATATGCCATGGTATGTATGGATAACTGTTAGCCATTTTTGGCCCTCCTTTACTTGGAACTAGTGAAATGTGTTTACTAAGCCAAATTTTGAAAACACTTTTGAGTTTGCAATTGCTTGAGAGATTACAGCTTCCAGTGGAAGTGAGTACAGATCAGAATTAAAAAAAATTTGGTGGCCATAGTCCACACAGGGCCGCAGGGTGCCATTGGAGTTTTTGAGTAAATTCTATGGGGGATGATACTGGTGAGGTTTTTAATTAACCATCCCTTAGCTAATATCTAATTAAATCAAATTTTCTGGGCTTGATACTCAGTGGCAGTGTACTGTTAAAGTGGGAAAATAATTTTGATAAGATCAACCATCAAGGGGAATTCAATATTAAAAATAGAGCGTGGTGGTTAGCAGTTTGCCTTGTCCACATTAAAAATCTATTTGTAGAGTTTGAGTATAAGGGCATAGTGGGCAGATTGGCTACAGCATCTGAGGTAAATTATTCCATGGTAGCTGCCAAAGCATTCCCTTTCATCAGTTTATGGAGCAGAGATTTTTGCCAGAATGATATAAAGTCATGAAGGCGAGAATATTTTGTTCAAAGTTGATGGTAACTGGCTGTCAGTGCCACCACCCTACGCCTAGTATCATGGGGTGTAGTATGTCTGGAATCGCCAAGAAATTGGCATGAAACTAATGACCATGGGAGAACGTGCATCATCTTACATAAGGGCAGATTGACCATTGGTACGCTAAAGGCCTTATGAAAGAAGCCCCTGTGATAACCACTAGATCTAAAGCTTATGACAACTTGATACTTGTTAGAATCTAAGGATCGCTCACTTGATAATTAGATTCCTGCATGCTTAATTGGTACAAAGTTCATCTGAATGATCCTCAAAGTTGCCAGTGGCCAGGGTAGTTTCACCGTTTGGAAACTCACTAGCATATTTAAATAGCCCCAACTCTTCTAGTCAAATTCAGGCTTAATTTTCCCTTTATAATCATGAACTACTTCTGAGGAATGTATTTTCAAGCTGGGGATTTGGCACTTCCAGATTGTTGACACTTCTCTAAAGAATTAGATTCTGATATGAAACTAGTAAAGATAAAAGAAAATATTTTTATTAAAGAATATTTATCTGATGACAATCTTTAGTCTAGGAACCAGTATTTATACCTCTAGGGCATCTCCTAGCCACATTCAAACACGCAATTTTTACTAATTTTTTACCTCAGTTCAGCCCTTGAACTGATACAACTGAGATCTATTGCTAGTTTTATTGGTGGCAAAATTACCCTCAAAATTATGAGGATTTCAGGAACATAAGTTGCAATAGGAGCATGCAAAATTGTCCTATGATTCTCTTGATTTGAGTTTCATTATACTGCTGACGAAATACATCTTCTGTGAAATTTTTACATCTATTGAAGTAGATGACGTACCCCTAATTGGGACGTCATCATTTCTCTCTCAATAGCACTAGGTACTCCCATTTGGGCGGTTCATGTGCAAGTGCTATCATGCCAATTACAAGGATTGACATACAAATTTCGCCCTAGGGTGGGAAATTGATTACATTTTAACGTAATATTGTCCACAGGACTTTTAGATGTTATCTTCAGGTTGATCCCAAACAATTTTAATGTTGGATAATAATATTGGTCCCAAGTAATCAGGACTAATTACTGAGTTTTGGGTGTAACAATTTGATCAAATCTTCAAGTGTATTTGGCCTGAGCTTCTAATAGAATATTCAAATTGGATTGATGTTGATAGAATCAGCCCGAGCTGTGTAGTTGTAATAGGCTTTAAGGTAGGAATTTAGAGTATTAGCTTAAGCATTGGAAGGATAATCGGCCCAATCTGTTGGTTTTCAAAGGGTTTATTCTAGGGTCAACCACCAGAATATGATAATATTGATAAATTTCTCTGAGGCGCCCGTGTCAATTGAGGCGTCAACAGCCAAATGTCATAAGCTGACTGAAACGTCCACAGCAAACAAGAAATAAGTACAAATAATTTTGTCAAAACTGTTAATGGCGCATACTTCAGAAGTGGTATCTGCTTTCATGGGCAGCTTAGAGTAACCCTGAAATTTGTTGAGAATTTGGGAGGGCATTGCTGTACAGGTGTACGATAATGAGGCTGATGTGAAATCTGACGAATTCAATTAATGAGCATATGTGGATGAGATCTTCAATTATTGTATATGGCAATAATCCTCTTTGACTTGTTCCATTGTCTTAAGTTGGTAAGGGGACAATTCTGAGACTTCCGTGTTCATGGAAATAAAAAGGGTTCCTGGAGGTCTGTTTTATACTTAACCTATAAGGTCCATAAGTCTAGTCCTTGCGGGTTGAACTTTAATACCAAGATCCCAGAGGCATCCAGTCATTGATTATGAGATTCACTCAGTTGGGGAAGGGGATGGCCTTTATAGTTGGTCTCCAGAAAAGAACTAAAGTTGTGGGACTTGGGGGTGACAGCTCCATATCCTTGCCATACTGAGGCATTATAAGATGTAGAGAAAATGCAAGCACTTTCAGCGCATGTGTAGGTATAGCTTGTTGGTTCACTTTTGCCATAGGAAAATTGTATGCGCTGTCAGTTTCTGGTCTTGTTCCATATCTGTTTCGCTGTTTGATTTATTTTCATTGTCAACTCAATACAAGTACTCCATCCTTGGGGTGGATGGGGATTGTTTGGTATAACGGTGGTACAGCTTATTGAGAATGAATTCTTAGTTATTCCGATTCTGGGTGGGCCTCTTTCTGCTGAGCCAGCCTGTATTCTTCCTCCAAAGTTTGAGGTCCATTGTACCATGCCATGTAAGAGCCCACTTCCTGGTTAAGAGAGACCTGGAACTCAGCAATGGCAATGTCCTCTCTGGGAGTTGAAGAAAATCTGTTAGTTGGTTGAAAGCCTTGATGTGGTCATTTAAACTTGCAGCTAAGCCCTACCATTTGAATGCTTCAATTATTAGTTTTAGTCTCGTCTCTAGAGTGGCCACCATAGATAAATAATCGTGTTAAGTGAGGGAGGTGCATCCCCTAAGTGTGAGTTCTGATACATCAGGGTGCAGCCCATACTTTTTCTTTGCCTTTCAAGGCGTCCAGTAGTGCCAATGATTGCTAATCTTCCGAGGCCTCAGTGGTTTCATTTAAGATAGCTCACTATTTGAGTTCCACAAGTACTCCAAGCATCTGGAGAGCCACTTCATCCTAAGTTCAGGAAGTGGTTCCTATCATCATTGCGTTGCAGGCTTAGTTATTAGATGAGGGAGATCAGTTGCGCCGCCAAAATGAGCAGTACTTTTTTATGGTTCTTATCAATGCTACCCATGAACAACATGTCAGGAAAGCATGCATGAGACCATATAACTTTTTTAGCTGTAAAATAGCCCAAATTTACAAATCTTGGGCCAACAACATAACAGCAGTATCAATTGGATGAGTTATTATGTCAGATAACCAATGTTCTTTAGAAAGTTTCTTCTTCCATCAAGGGTACTCAATTACCCAGAATAGCATCCACAGTCTGCATGGCATCGCCACTCTGATAATTTGAAATTAAGGTTTGTTTGGAAATAAGCGCAAGAAATTTTGATTGATGAACATCGTCCCTATCCCGAATTCTATACTGAGAGCTGTCAATAGCCTTGACCATGCTTAATGCACCGAGGGGTGACTATTTATCCTGGTTGAGGGAGGCTGTTCCATCCATACTGGGTGTACATTATAGCAAATCCCCAATTTGCCTGGACATGAACTTGATTGCAGAGATCAACAATTGTCTTGTCAGTTTTAATTTCACCCATTTTTCATATATATACATCCGCCAGGTTTTCATTTACGTTTCCTTTGTAGTTATGGTATATAAAATTTGAAAAGATCAATCTTAAAACTCATACTGATAATCCAAGTACACTTTTTTATAATCAGTGTTAGCTTGTGATACTCTGAGGTATATTTTTCAAGATTTTCTTTGCTGAGAGAGGCCAAGGATGTAATTACCATATAGAAAGCTATGATCATCACTGATACTAATGAGTTCAGGCCCTCCATGGGTTGAAGTGGTTCCTTTTTGGAGGCCAAAACTTTATAAATATACGTGATCTAAAGATTTTCTTAGGTGAAACAATCAAGCTATTAAGGATATAATGATTGAGCCAGCTCTCTACCATTAGCATGGTTCTGGGTTTTATAACTTTAGAGAATTGAGGATCAAGGATTGTAGAATATTTCTGATGACAGGATGTGCATACCTTCTCCAGAGCACTTGGACTTTTGTGCCATATCATGGGTTGTAAACTGTGGGTGGCCTTTATTTAGTTCTCTATAATAACTTTGTTAATTTGTTGAACTCCAGCATACTTGCATCATCTTTTATATCTATTAAAAGAAAAATTTGAACATCTAAGGGTTCTTTTCAGATTGACCTCAATAATATGTCCCAGTTGAGGATCCAGTTTGATCTGTTAATTTAAGCGCAGAGTTAATTGTTTATCATCTTGATTTCTTTAAACATTTATCATCAAAACTAAAAGTTGTGGTGGATTTATATTTACTTTATTTCACGTGATCTTAAAATCAAGAAGTGAAGAGTGGCTTATGCCTAACGTTCATCAAGGGTATGCCCTGGATCCGCTATTTCATTCAGAAGGTATGCTCAGGACCCCTTCCTCAATTGGAAAGGATATATTGTCAGGTCCTTTTCTAATGGACTCAGTGGGGGTCCTTACAAAGACAACTCTGAAAGTCACCGCCATGAAACTTGCTCCTGCCCACAAGAACTTTTCCCTGACCAACGCCCCAGAATAAGGGATGATGCCTCAAAAGCTGGAGGATGATGGCTTGTCCAATGACATGATTGTAAATAACTAAATTGCAAGGACAAGGAGGAGCGCACCAAGGCAATAAGATCAGGTTAGCTGCCCTCCCCAATCTGAAGCATACCATAGACCAACGTTGGGTAAGGGTCTAGTATGCCCAGCTTGGTTCTAAGGGTATGCGTGATGGTGTGATGGGAGTTACATCCACAGCTGAGTTTTCTATATATATATAAAGTATGGGTCATTTCATTTAGATGAAAAAGAGGATTTGAGTCACATTAAATTTATCAAACTGTCAAATCTATAAAATATTCAATTGCAAAAAAGTTTGGCTTGGCTTACTTAAGTTACAGCACTACTGCTGATGGTAAGTTAATTTTATTGTCTAGATTGGCTCAGTGCCTCACTGATATAAGTGTAGCCCACCTTCTCTAGTTTCTTTATTATCATTTCTCTCAGATCAAAATCTCTAGTGGTAGTCTTTCTTTATAAAATTCCTTTAACATAACTTATTTATGTGAATTTTTTGATTGACTTTGTTAAGATATTCTCTCAGAGACCTCTACTCTTATAAGTATTGACACCTTCAGCAGTGTCCTATTCGCTTGTGTATTAGGAGTTTTTTCATAAGTGTCTGTATGAGTATTTCCCATCACCTCTACAGGAACAGGAGAGTTACAGACCCTAACCTGATACATTAATGGCTATTTTTCATCCTTCGACCATTAGTTATATATTTAAATTTAAATTTATTTGAGGTGCGCCAACCAGGGGATGGACATTACTGATAAGCAAAAAGCAAAAGAACCAAATGAATGGTTTGAACAGAACAGAACGATAAACCAAAACAAAAAGCTCCAACTAGGTGAGGAGTGGAAACTGCAAACTTTCCATGGCAGAGGGTGAGGGGTTATTGGGCGGTTCTTCTGCAGACATACTCTTCATGACAAATCATGATAATTGTATAAATTTAAAAAGCGGAGAACCAGGCGTTGGGGCATCAGTGTAGTGTGGGTGGATGGCAGTGTATAATGAGTTATCATCCTAATCATCAAGATCAGCTTTGTAGACAGCTCAACAAATTCTGCTAAGTGATGTTCAGCTTGAATGTGGGAATTGGTGAGCTGGGCAAAATTAGATAAAATTTGGCTGGTGATTTAAGCAGATGTGTCAAAATCTGCTAGTTTAATGACATGCATGACAGCGGCTTTGGCATCATTAATAATTTAGTAATTTTTGCTTTGGGCTGCTTCATGGAAAATAGGGGGGTAGTAGATTATGGTCAGCCCTAGTTGGAAATGGGCCAAAGATTGGCCACTGCTTTGTGTAAGTTGGGGCAATGGGGAGAAGCCACCTCTGCCAAGGCAAGCTGGTGTCACTTTGGTAGGGGGCTGCATTGGGTTTAAGAGTGAAATGTTTGAGGGATAGGGTTTTTTCAAAATCAGAAGGGAAAAATTCGTCCCAACTATAATCAAATTGGCTGAGAGGTTCACCAGAATCTTCACTAATGATAACTTTACCTAGTTTCAACCTTGGCCAATAGGTCCCATATATTTTGGTTCCCAAGAATAGTTGCTGACAAATTTGGGTAGGTAATAGTCAAATGGGCTTCTTGGGTGCAAATGTTGTTTCAAGCCTGACTCTGATTGGTGTGGGAAAAATTGGGTGGGTTGATGCACCAATAATTATATATTAAATCTATCAAAGTCTTACACTTTCTTTCATTTCTGCCAAGGTTACTAGCTGTAAAAATTTATAGAGATTAATTAATATTGGCCAATATCCCCTATAAACTATCACTTGCACAGTTTCAAATTTTTGTGCAATTTGTCTGCGTTTATAGTTGTTTGATCTAATTGGTAGATAATAGTATGATGTTTATTATCTGTATTTGAATAAAAGTCCTAATCCTTGGCCTAACGCTTGGCCAGTGTCAGAATTTCAGATGACCGCATAATTCAACCCTTTGACCAAATATAAGATTTGATGATTAAGTTATAATTGTAGAGGATTGGCAATAGTGGCTGATTGATGAGAATATCGTCAGGTGGCATAGTCAATGATATTAGAAGTTTCTGACTAATGAATTATTGTCAGGCATCATCCTCAATGATATTTGAGGCCAATGACAGATAATTTTATTGGGTATATCCCCAATGAAATTAAGCAATAACTTATTATATGGATGATACCTAATAGTCAAATTATAGGGAATTGTTCAGAGCGAAATGGATTTAAGTTGTCAAAAACTACCAAAACGTTCAAATGCTGGAGGAAGAGTGGAATCATCATCGGGTGAAACAATTGGCTTCATGTACTTAATACCGATTATTTGTTCTGCCAAACGCCCAAGGATTATGCTGCCTAAAAAACACAAGGCAACGTACCTGACGCGATTTGGTGCCTAACTTAGGGTCAACCCAGTATAGGAGCACAAATATTCTTAGAGGACAGCTGAAAAGTTGTGTGCCAATTCCTAATATAAAAACCCTGAATTACAACCTAAATAAACCGGATTCAAACTGATATTAGCTTAGTTGTTTAGACTTTGGTTGTTTTAAAAATACTCTTAAAAAGAGTGAAAGGATCAGATATCCTTAGGTTGTCAATATCAAAATCTCCGCCTGGCTCTGCGAGAAGGGAATAGGGAAAGCGTTCCCTACTAGTATCAAAATATCTTCAAGAGGAAAAAGCACCAGTTTAGCGTTGGAGTTTACTCTCAACGTGGCTTTTTGGCAATCAACCATAATAATAGTCTTTCTACTATTATTGCCCCAGTCTATCAAAATCACTTAAATAATTAACGCCAGAATCCACGAATCTGAGCAGTTGAAATCCAGGGCTAAAAGTGAGCCAACAAAGCCTAAGACCATAACATTGGTGTTCACTATAGGGGGTAGTTGAGATGTCAAAAGCCAATTTAAAATAACGATGTCTTTTAAGGAAGAGCTTTGGAAGCTCTGGGCGGAACTACAGGCCATCAATGAAGTTGTTCTCAGCTAGGCTTTTCAAGCTAATGTTAGTACATTAGAGGAGCATATGATCAAGGTGGAGTAAATGCTCAAACAATTAGGAATAGGTAATAACGACCTATGCAGAAAAGTTGCCTCTTTGAAGTGGAAAGAGGGCAAACTCGTCAAGGAAAATTTTATTTCAGAAAACTGAACTGAAAGCAGATTGAGAACGCATCCAATGGTTTCATGAGGAGATGGCGAAAATGACCAAGCATATAGAGAAGTTGGAGAAACACCAATGTTATTGTGAAAAATTTGAGGCGAATGATTTCAAAGCAAAGGCATGTGAAACTCCAAGCAATAAGATATCTCCGTCCCAAAACATGCCTAAACCATTCGCTGGTGTGTCAGATATGACTCCTGAAGTCACTCTTATGACTTCTCGAGTATCTGGGTCATGATCTCCTATTAGCAGAACAAATGAGGAATTTCAAAATATTCTGAAATTGTCCATCTTTCATCGGGATAATGCCATAGAATTATTTTCTTATTTGAGATGACCATGTTTGGCTATGTGGACTGAAAAAAACAGTGACCATAATGAACTGCCTTAGCACAGACTGCCAAAATCTGGTGCTTCCTCACCTCAATGGGGACAATTGGTTGTACGTGGAAGACAAAGCCGCCATTATGTTGGAGTTTGGAAGCCCTACTCAGATGGTAAATTGTAAACAAGAGTTCATGGGTATCCAATTCCTCAAAGATGAGACTCTGACTAGTTTCGCTGACCGTTTCTACTAAGAAGTGCAGATCTTGGCAGGAGCAAATGTGTTAAGCGACTTTGATGCCCGCATAGCCATGCAGTCAGCACTTTGGCCCTACTGAGACTTGCATCGGATTATGGTTGTGGCGCTAGTAACTGAAACAACGACCTCTCAGATGGTAGACCATCTGAAGATGCTTAGAGCCACGTTTGATGCTCCCAATTGTGCTTCTAAAGTAATTCAAATGAAGGCCCAAAATATTGTTAGATTCGCTGAGCCATCTAAAGAATCTGAGAGTTGAGTTGTGTCAGGAAATAAACATGAAGTTCAAAGATGAGCGGAAAATTGACAAACCACTGTTTCCAATGCGGGAAATCAGGCCATGTAAATGCCCAGTGTCAAATAAGAAAGCCAAAGGATCAGATTCTTCTCGTTCAACCTAAAGAAAATGGTTCAGATTCAGGAAAAGGACCAGCAGTCTATATCAGGGACAATCTAGCACTGCTGATAAACATGTTCCACCTGACATAATGAGGGAGGAAATTGATATCTCTGATATATTCGTGGATGATGAATCGCCAGTTTGCTCCATCAGGGAATTAACTTGGATGTTAATGCTATAACTCAAGCCAAAGCAAAGGGGATCAATACAAAAATTGTTAGTGAGGTTGCTCGGCCCTACGTATGACAGCTAGCAGATAAAGTTAGATCCACCAAGAGCCCTGAAGACTTAATCAAAACGAAGTTGGATGAGGCTAACATTTCTTTAACTATCAGTGTGATCAAGGATTCATTCCCCAATTTATCCGCTCAAATAAACCACACACTTGATTTTACAGATAAGGCCGCTATCCATTCAGTAAATACTTTATTACAGTACTTGGAGTGTACCTATGTCAATATTCTAGTCAATAGGATAAGAGTCTGAGCCATGATTGATAGTGGAGCGCTAATCAACATTATTCTCACCAAATTAGGGAAATGTACGAAAATCTCACCAGATTTGGAGCACCAAAAAGAGTATGGAATGGCTGGACCAGACATTACCTTCTCATGTGGAGCCTACAGTGCGCTACCACTTCGGTTTGGATTGCTGATGGTGTCAGCTCCCACTATAGTGCTGGCCAATACAAACTATAATATATTTATCAGGACAGAGTTCTTGAGGAAGTATGGGGTGAAATGCAATTTTGAAAAAAACACCCTGATGATATTGGGGCAGACGTTGCCTTTGGTTTACCAGTGGAAAGGAGAAACTCCACTGACAAAGAAGAATAATTTTGTCAATTTAATTCATAGTGATGTTATTATACCCATTCACTATAAACTAGTTGGATGAAAACAGAAACCAATGCTGACAGAAATTATGGATAATTGGGGAATACCTCTAAGGGCAAACATAGTGAACACCATTCTGCCAGGGGCTCAAATTATTTTTAACACCAGGTTAATGGTGGAACTTTCAGAACAGCTATATAGAGAAATCATCAATCCCTGGGAAAAATCAAGGATTGAACCATGGGTTGCGCCAGGGATCTTAATGCCAGGTCATGAAGAGATACGAGTATTAGTAGCCAATCTGGGAGAAAAGCTGATGAAAATTGAAAAAAAATCAGACCATTGCGTTTCTGCACTTGCTCCCAATGGTGAAACTATATGCTTTTCATGAATTTGGATTGTTTTCTGAAATGGGGTTTGCCAGCAAGAGTTACCAAAAGTGTCAACACATTAGTGGATCGTGAGCAGCTAGTTGATCTAACTATGAATCAGCAGGAGGATGTGCTCCAATTATCTGAAAAATATCAAATGATATTCACTCAGAACAATCATTACTTAGGATGCGCAAATAATTTACTCCACAAAGTTGATACTGGGGAATGTCTGCCAATATGAATGAGACCTGTTTGTAGGTCAAGAGCAGCGGAAGAGGAGGTCAGCGATAAGATAAGTAAGTTAGTGGAACATGGGTTACTTGTTCTGTCATCAAGCCCATGGGCGAGTCCAATCCTGTTGGTAAAAAAGAAGGATGGATAAAAATGAGTAGTGATTGAATATTGCCAACTAAACAGGATCATTAAAAAAGACTCCTATCTGCTGCCCCAAATTGACGATGCACTTGATCACTTGGGGGAGGTAAAACACTTTTTGGCTATGGACCTGATTTTGGGCTATTGGCAAATCGATTTGCCAAAAGAAAATCAGGAAAAATGTGTGATAATTACTGCATAAGGACTATACCAGCCAACCAGAATGCCCCAAGTATTATGCAATGCGCTGGCGACTTTTCAGTGGGCAATGGATTCTATACTTAGTGACCTGATACTATCCTGCGTGCTTGTATACTTAGATAATATCAACATCTTCAGTAGGACCTTCTCCAATCATTTGGAGCATCTGGAGGAAGTTTTCAAGCTGTTGGCAGCGGCAAATCTAAAAATTAAGCCGAGAAAATGACATTTTTTCTTAAAAGAACTCAAATACTTAGGGTTTGTTATAAACTCTAACGGATTACAACTGCAAACTATAAAAATAGAAGCTATTGAACGGATGTCAATCCCAAAAAGTGTTCAGGATATTCAAGTCTTCTTGGGAATGGTCAGGTACTATCACAAATGTATCAAAGACTTTGCTGAAATTGCCAAACCTCTATTTCACCTACTCAAGGATCTGAAAAAGGGATTTTTGTGGAATGAAGAGGCCCAGAAGTCATTTGATAATATTCAAAAATAAATCATGAGCAGCCCAGTGTTAAATATCCAAATTTTAGTTGGAATTTATAATCCAAGCGGATGCCTTATTAATGGCGATTGGAGGTTCTTAAGTCAATTAGATGACAATGAGGACAAACATCCAGTAGCCTACATGAATAGAACACTGTCACCAGTGGAAAGGAACTATACTGTGGCAGAGCGAGAGTGTCTGGCAGTCATCCATACCTGCAAAAAATTCTGAGTCTATATACACAGAATGCACTTTAAAGTCATGTTTGACCACTCATCCCTGCGCTGGCTTCATAACCTGAAGGAACCAGAAGGCCGGTTGGCCCAATGGGCTTTAAGCTGCAAGTCTACGATTTAGAAATTATCCATCAGGCTGGAGTGTTACATCAGAATGCTGACGGATTGTCTCAATTGCCAGTTGTTCATGTGATCTATCATCAGGCGGATGCACTATTCCAGCGGATGATCAAAGGAAATATTGGGGATGAACCTCAAGAAATTCAGAATGCATTATGAAAAGCCATGGAAAATATTGAATTTAAGGACAATTAATTATACAAAATGATCGAAGGAAAATGGGTTTTATTTCCTAAACCAATGGAATGAGTGGAAAGCATTCAAGCCACTCACAAGGTCGTCGGCCATAATAGCCTAAGGAAAACAGTGGATCATATTCACCAGTATTATTACTGGGAACCGATCAACTATGATGTGGTGGATTACTTAGCTTGTTGTGTGGAATGTCAGCTGCACAAGCCACGCAAGAACATCATAGGGTACTGGCTAGTACGCCCTGGTTTTGCATGGCACATGGTGTCCATAGACGTTATGGGACCATTAAGCATCAGCACCAGAGGAGTGAAGTATATAAGCTTCACAATAGATCACTTAGCCCAATGGGTTGAGATGAAAGCCCTCAGCAAAGTAGACGCAATAAGTATGGCTTTTTATACTTGACCAAGTGATCTATCAGCATGATTGCCCTCAAGTCATTCTCAGTGACAACAGAACCAACTTTACTTCACATGTAATTCCCAAGCTTAATCAAGTAATGGGAATCCGCGGTGTTGTATCTGTCCCCTATTATCTAGAAATGAACAGAATGGTGGAAAGAGTTAATGCAACTCTAGCCTCAATCTTACAAAAATTAGTCATGGGGAAAACTTTCACGTGGGGAGCATATCTGAGTTTGGTCACTTTCTCTTATAATATCAGTTACCACTTGGCGACTGAGAAAACGCCATTTGAACTGTTATATGGATGGAAAGCTGCATTACCTCCAATATTGTATTCAGCAGTAGAGCCATCTTTGGGGATGAGTGCCAAACATTGCCTATCCTGACTGGCCAATATCCTGATTGAATTGCAATCTTGGGCATTTGATATGACAATGAGAAAAAGAATCTTTGTGAAGAAAACAGATAACCAGAATTGACTTACGTTGAAGGAATACCATGTGGGCGATAAGGTAGCCTATTGCAATACCCATTGGTTCATGAGAAAAAATAAGTTGGACACCCTATAGATGGGAACATTAGAAATTATCGCCAAGTCAGAAAATGATACCTATACAATCAAGTATTTGGAGGATGGTTTCATAGTCAAATGAGTCCACGCAAAGTACTTAAGTATTGGACTTAGAAAAAAATAAATATGAAAAAAAATGAAAAAAGTAAAAGATATTAAAACAATTTAATTTGAACAGTAATGCATCTAGTGATATTCCCACCTACCAAGCATGGAGGAAGGAATAGTAGTGAGCACAAGTCCCAAGTGATTGGCAGGATCAGGAAGGGCTGAAACTAGGTCCACCAGAATAGTCCCTATCTACAAGGCATTGAGACCTGTCCTGGGGTTGGTAAAGGTGGCAGGAGTGCCAACAACCCATCCTGGGGTTTATACAGGTGGACCAGTTGAACTTTCAGGACTGATGTGAAGATGGGACTGTCAATACATGATGTCATGGGAACTGCGCTCAAATAGAGGTGGCAACAGGTAGCAACCAAGGATATGAAGTCTTCATACTGAGCAGAGCATATGGGCGTTGAGTGCAGACAGAGTTACTACGCTGAGGACATTTAAAATATGACAAACCAAATATGAGTTCCAGCTGAGGCGGCTTCCATTCCTGAGGGTTCTATCTTCTGTTGGATATCTGGTCAATAAGGGGGATGTGTTGGAATTGCAGGTGACCACATAATCTAACCCTTTGACTGAATATAAGATTTGACGATTAAGTTATAATTGTCTAGGATTGGCAATAGTGGCTGATTGATGAGAATATCATTGGGAGGCATCCCTGATGATATTAGAAGTTTCCAACTAATAAATTATTGTTGGGCATAATCCTCGATGATATTTGAAGCCACCAACAGATAATTCATCAGGCATTATCCCTGACAAAATTAAGCAATAATTTGATATTGGGATAATACCTGATAGTCAAATTATAGGGAATTGTTCAGAGTGAAATGGATTCGAGTTGTCAGAAACTACAAAAACGTTCAAACGCCAGAGGAAGAGTGGAATTGTCATTGGCTGAAACAATTGTTTTCGTGTACCTAATACCAATTGTTTGGTCTGCCAAACGCCCAAGGATTATGCTTTTTCAAAAAACCCAAGGCAACGTACCTGACGCGATTTGGTGCCTAACTTAGGGTCAAACCAGTATAGGAGCACAAATATTCTTGGAGGACAGCTGAAAAGTTGTGTGCCAATTCCTAATATAAAAACCCTGAATTACAACCTAATAAAAGCAGATTCAAACTGATATTAGCTTAGTTGTTTAGACTTTGGTTGTTTTAAAAATTACTCTTAAAAAATAGTGAAAGGATCAGATATCCTTAGGTTGTCAATATCAAAATCTCCGTCTGGCTCTGCGAGAAGGGAATAGGGAAAGCGTTCCCTACTAGTATCAAAATATCTTCAAGAGGAAGAAGCACCAGTTTAGCGTTGGAGTTTACTCTCAACGTGGCTTTTGGGCAATCAACCATAATAATAGTCTTCCTACTATTATTGCCCCAGTCTATCAAAATCACTCATCTAATCAACGCCAGGATCCACGAATCTGTGCAGTTATAATCCAGGGCTAAAAGCTAGCCAACAAAATCCAAGATTTTAAAAGCCAGTATTTCCTCTTGTAATACTTGTGATGTCTCAAAATTGGGACTTGTTCCCCCATACCATCTAACCCAATCTTCTCTGAGATTCCTGTTGACAGTTTCTCCTGTTTAACACACAGTTGGCAGCAATCCACAATTTAATTCCTCTTCTTATCTGGATCCCCGCTCAAAACCTTACTCTTTTCCTTAAAGAGTCTCCCAATTATCACACACAGCAATAATATCCCTGAGAAAGAATAGAATAAATGGATGCTGCTTGAGTTTTAATACACTATTATATCTACTATATACTTTATATAATTGTATAAATTGTAAAAACTGTTTTTATTATAAGTAAATTCTATGGAATTTATAGTGGGAATATGGCCATCTAACCCTCAGTTGACACCTCTTCGATGAAATGGCAGCCGTTGCCATTGAATCACTCATTCTCATCTCAGCAGCAATGGTCTTCCCCATCCTGGCTAGGATTCCGTCATTGGACATCCTCAAGACCTAAACAGAAAAAGTCAGAAAATGTGTCTAACGTTTTCCTCTTGATCCAAGCAAACCAACCATATTTGAAAAGCGACCTGCTTAGGTAATGGGACTTGTTACCCATTAAGGCAGGTCACAAACCAACTGATCAATTTGCTAGCTGCAGGTGGCATCACTCACCTTGCAACTTACTACTTACATTCCTAATCAGTCAGTGATGAAACTGACCGATCCCAATCTGTACACCTAATAGTTAATCACTATTAGATGCCCCTATCTTGTTGGCAACTCCACCTGATGAGATCTTAGCATCCTTCTGGATCAATTAATGATGGATATGACCAGGCGAGTATCCTAAAAACCCCCAAACATAGTTACCCTGAAATCTGTGTCAACCAATTTCTAATTCACTTACATTAGGGATTTATCCCCTTACAATTCCTGGTAATCTAGTTGGCTGGGAATATGGGAAAAATCCCAACATATCCCTCCTATTGCCTAGATTAACCAGCGAGAAAAGGACCAGGGCAGGAGAACACCACTTTAGACACTCAGTCAAATACTTCATTTGCTCAAGCAGAGTATAATCACCAATACTCAACGCTGCTCAGGAAAACCTTTAGCATGCGGCTCTCTTCCTCTTCCTTCTCGCTACCACCTGCTCATAGCGCAGTCCCCAGAATTTACTATCATGTCAGGATGATCGATTTACTCATGACAATATTGGTCCCTGGATCCAGTTTTCCCCCTGTCAGGGCATATGACCCGCTGTCATATTTAGGATTCTTTTTCTGGCGTCCTCAATTTCCTGATTTTCTCCTCATCCTCGACAAGAGACTCTTGCCATCAAGGTCCATTCTGTGGCCCAATTAAGAATGCTTTTTTATTTTCGCCTTGTTATTTCCTTCTCATAACCTCTTGGCTCATATCATTATTAATTCTTCATTGGAGAGCTTATCCTTTTAATTTTGAGATTATTTCTCCAAAATTGGAGCTCAATATATTGTAGAATGCATAATGTCAACTATCATATAAGTCTGACATCCCCCTCTCATTCAGCTTATATGTCAAATTCCGAGTTGCATTATCAGCAGCTACTCAACAGTTTGTCTAATCAAGATCTTTGGCTCTTCCAGCAGTTGAGTTGGGCTGCGCAACGGAACCTCTTCTATGGTCCTTACAGGACTCATACGCCTAGTCTGTCACAAGTGGCTAGTCCTTTTGTGGAATTACTGGAAAGAGTAAATAATCTTTTGGAAACAGGCTAGGGATCATTTCATATGACTCGTGTCTGATTCTTCCTCTGTCATTGATTCCAGAGTTTGATTTCAAAATTCTCCTGGATTTTGCTCCTTTTGCAGATGAACAGAACATCATTGTGGATGTTCTTGAAATAATCCCTTTGCTCTTGATCGCTCCTTTCTTTCTGGGTCAGACTTGCTTCCTGAGTTTTTCTTCCAACTCAGACAATACTAAAAACCAGCTGTCTTGACCACTGAGCCCACCATCAGCAACAGCATTCATTTTGAACTCTTCTACGCAAAATTGAGGGCCCAAGTTGCCAAGGCTTTATCCCTAGGGCTGAATCCTTCTGTCCTTGATACCATCCTAGATCAGGATATTGCCACTTATGCTCTTTTCTTTGGCATCCAATTTCTTTAAGTTGGGCCACGAAGCTTTCATCCTCTCCTGGGTTCCATCGCTCCTTCTGCTTCAGTTTCCAAGAAGCTTGTAGTCGTCACTTGCAGGATGCCATTCTCTCCTTTCACGACTATCTCATTTCTGGCACTTCCCATCAGTATCTTCTGCTGATGGCTTTAATAAAGGCATGATTTGGTAACCCCTGTTTAGCATCCCTTGTTCACTTCCAGCACATATGTCTGGTGTTCTTGACAAAGCACGTTGGTAAGCACTCAAGACTAATCTTCTGGCTTCGGTACCATACTGGGATTACTCTGGGTTATTCACCAACTGCCTCTTTCTTTACTTTTGCTTCCCTCCTCACTCTGGAATTTCACATTTGGCTTCTTCTGACATCTAAATTTTCCTTTCCCTAGTCGCTTTCTTGCAGGGATCTGTATCAACCCAACAGACTTGGTTTTGTGTAGGTTTAGCCCTCACTAGTGTCTGATCTCACATAAATTATGATGGGCTATTCATTCCTACTGCAATCCATCCCTCCTCCCCCAAGAGGTGACCTAGGCAGAATCATCTCCATATCAAGGATGATCAATAAAAATAAATATTTTAAAGTATTGGTTTTTTCTATGCAGTTTTTTATATTATTTTTTCCAATATCTTCATCAATTTTTTTATTTTTTTTTCTCTTTTTTTCCATGAGACTTGACCTTGTTTCAGTTCAGTGGTCCATCTTTTTTTATTTTTCCCCCAAATTGGATCCTAGGTATTCTTAGACCTACCAGTTTTCTATGGTTCAGAGGTCCTTTTTTAAGACTTAATCATCTAGATTGGTTTAGAGGTCCTTTTTTCAGACTTAATCATCTAGACTGGTTTAGAGGTCCTTTTTTTTTGGACTTTACTTAATCATTAGAACATAATCAACTTAATGGTTCATTGGTCCTTTGGGAACTCTTTTTTGTTTTTTCATTGATCCATCATTTCAAATATTTATCGTGGACTCAATTTACTACTCTTCCATCCAAGAGGTTTTTGAAGGAGTAGGCGTCTATCGCCATCTTAGCAATAATCTCAAATGGACCCAACCACAATGCATCCAGCTTGTTTCTTCTCCTGAAACCATGTGTATCACAATAGGCAACTCTTTCGCCTATTCCGTACTCTGATAAGGCCAGTCAGTTCTTATTGTTCATCAATTTCGCTCATATCCTTTTCTTCAAAGTTGTATTGAATGCTTGCAATTGCATCTCAATCAGGATATTCATCAGTCAGTTCAAGTACTTTTTGGCACTCATCCCTGATGTTAGTTCTACCACTGAATATAAAATTGGTGACAACATGGCCTTCCTCCCATATAGCAATTCAAATGGCGTTTTATCCATCGCTAGATGATGACTGATATTGTAGGCAAATTTCACAAAACTCAGGTTCGTTCCCCACATGGAAGTTTTTCCTGCTACCAGCTTCCTCAGCATTGCAGCCAGCGTTCCATTCACTCATTCTACCAATCCATTTGTCTTCAGCCAGTGGGTACATACATGACTCCTTGGATCCCATAATCTCATTCAACCGCAGGATGAGACATAAAGTTTGTCTCATTATTGATAAGCAGGAGCTGTGGGCATCCATGTTGGTATACTACTTGATCCAGGATGAACTTCGCGGCGCTGGTAGCGTCCACTTTTGCCAGGGGCTTTGTCTCAACCTGTCTCCTCAAATGGTCAATAACAACTATTATGTACTTGAATCCCCCTGTGCTCATTGTCAGCAATCCCATCATATCAATGGACACTGTATGCCAAGCAATTCAAAGAGTGAACCATTTGGTATCCAGTTGTATTCTTATGTGGCTTGTGCAACTGGAACTCTACACAACAAGCTAGATAGTTGGCAACATCATAGTTGATTGACTCCCAGTAGTACTGTCAAATATGGTAAGTCATTTTTCTCAGGCCTTCATGCCCAACAACCTTAGGAGCAGCTTGAACAATAGCTGCTATGTCTGACAGCTTTGGTAATAATAACTGATTCCCGTTAATCATCTTAAACACTTGTCCATCCATGGTCTCGGTGCTTTCCATCACTTTTTGAAGCGCACCTTGGATTTCTCGAGGCTTGTCCTCAATTCTTCCTTTGACCATTCTCTGTAATAGCTCATCCACCTGTGGGTATATCAACTGGACCATTGGTAACCGCGATAAGCCATCTGCATTCTAATGAGAAGCCCCCACTTGGTGGACTATCTCATAATTGTAAGCTTGAAGCTTACGTGCCCATTGGGCGAGTCATCCTTACAGTTCCCATAGATTGTGCAGCCAACGCAAAAAGGAGTGGTCTGTCACCACTTTGAAGTGCATTCCGTGGATGTATACCTGAAACTGCTTACAAGAATAAATGGCCGCAAGGCATTCCTACTCAGCTATGATGTAGTTCCTCTCAGCAGCTGAGAGTGTCTGGCTCACATACGCCACCGGATGTTCATCCCCAAGTTCATCTACTTGGCTTAATAAGGCGCCAATCGCCATCAACGAAGCATTGGTTTGTGTAATAAACTCTCAATTGAATATAGATATTTCAAAATCAGAGAATCTATTAAATATTGGCATAACTTATCGAAGGATTCCTGTGCTTCTTCATTCCATATGAATTCTTTCTTCAGGTCCTTCAACAGATGGAATAAGGGTTTGGCGATTCTAGCAAAATCCCAAATAAATCTTCTGTAGTAACTAACCATTCCAAGGAACACTTGGATATCTCAGACACTCTTCAGCACAGCCATCCTTTCTATGGCTTCAATCTTCTGGGCTTGCAGATGCAATCCACTAGAGTTGATCATAAATCTCAGATATTCCAACTCTTTCTTGAAAAAGTGACACTTCCTCAGCTTAATATTCTGGCTAGCCGCTGACAGTCTCTTGGATACTTCTTCCAAGTGGTGTAAATGGTCAGTAAACGTCCTACTGAACACATTGATATCGTTCAAGTACACCAGTACGCATGACAACTTCAAGTCACTCAATATAGCGTCCATGGCCCTCTGGAACGTTGCAGGCGCATTGCATAGACCCTGGGGCATCCGCGTCAGTTGATATAGCCCCTATATGGTAATAATTGCATATTTTTCTTGTTCTTTTCTTGGCAAATCAATTTGTAAATACCCCAATATCAGATCCATTGTGGAAAAATACTATACTTCTCCCAATTGATCTAGTGCAACTTCAATTCTTGGTAGTAATACAAATTAATCATCGCAATCTTATTCAGCTTCTGGTAGTCAATCATTACCCAATTAGAGACATCCATAGATCTTCACAATAAGAATCAGACCTTCTAGGGACTTGATGACAGAACTAGAAGCCCATGATTCACTATGTTGCTGATTTCTTCTTCCACTACTGCTTTGACTGCCTTCGATGGTCAAATCAGTCTTATCCTTATTTGCAAATTTTCCTGGTATTGACCTTGTAATCACATCTCTCATGCATCCCAAATTGTGATCGTCCTGAGCGAATACTTCCCAATACTTTTTGAACAATTTGAGCACCTCCTCTTGCTGGCCTTCCATCAGATCAGAGAGTTACTCTCAATCAACCAATAGGTTGATACTCTCGGTTACCACAGCTGAGAATCCCATCTCATCAAGGGTCCCAAAATTGTGTAATTTCCTCAGTTTGGCCATCAGAATTAGCTGAAAAAATGCAATAATCTTATTCTTCCTGATCTTCATCAGTTTTTCACTTAAATTCGTCAGGATAACTCGAATTTCTCCATGGCCCACAATTTTTTATTTCAGGCCACTCAGGGCTCTACTCTGAACTTCTTCCAGGGGCTTCCAACCTTCCCATACAGCAGCTCAGGTATCTCCAATGTCAACCCTGTGTCAACTATCATTTGTAATCCCAGCGTTATGGTTTTCTCATTATTGACCTCATTGAAATCCCTAGTTTTCTAGGATTTCCATTAGCATTTCTCGTCACTTCTGATTAACTAATTGGTATTGAATTGGGACAATGCCATCATTGTATATCAAGTTGATAAATTTGTTTCTCCTATATTAGTGGAGCTCCTCCATCCTTCTGATAGACAAATGGTAATGTCTGACCCAATATGGTCCACATAGTATCCTCGAAGTTACATTTAACTCCATACTTTTTATAGAAATTCTGTCCCAATCAGAATGTCATGGTTATGCTTGGCCAAAAATATTGATTGCGAAGATACCACCAAGAATCCAAATCGAAGTGGCAAAGTGCTATACACTCCACATGAGATGGTGGTATTTGGCCCAGCTGTCCCATACTCCTTCTTGTGTTCCACGTTAGGCAATATATTCATCCTCTATATCAGCTTGGTCGAGACAATGTTAATGGGCGCTCCTCTGTCAACAAATACCCTCACTCTTACTTGATTTACTTGTATATCTATATATGTACACTCAAAGTATTGTAAGATAGTGTTTACTGAGTGTATAGCGGAATTATTAGCTGAATTGAGGGTGTAAATGATTTGCGCTGATAAATCATGAAGTAATTCCTTTATTGCGCGGAGGGGGATTGACAGGTTTGCCCATTTAATCGGACTTTGATAATTCTTCTGGATTATCCATGGCTCATATCTTGTACACTAGTTGTCGACATATGGCCAGGCAACTTCCTTAATTACTTCAGGGTAATTTCCTTTACCCCAGATCTTTTTACCACGATCACGTCCAAACTGACCACTTGATACAGTTGATCCTGTACATCTTTGTCCACAAACAGATCACTGATGTCAATTTTCTTGTGATGATATTGGGAGGTACAGGCTTATCTGCAGCTCTAGACTGCTCCCTGTCTAGGCCGCAGGTCCTTTTCCTGACTCCTTGGTGGCAGCAGACTTTTTTGCTTGGACCACGTTGATTTTATTCTTTGGCTTCTTACAGTGCACAGCAAAATGTCCCTTCCCTCTGCATTGGTAGCAGACCTTTTCTTCTTATTCATCCATCTGAACTCTTCAGGCTTATTCCCCAGCACAGTTTGGTTGTTTGTCTCTTTAGCACTGTCGGGATTTTGATAAAAATCATCTTAAAGTCACATCTGAATCCAGCCATGCTGAATTGGTCGTTGAACCCAGCCAAGACAACTTTTTCAGGATCATCCTCACCTAGTCCTGAGTCACGTGGAGCGGGCTTTCAACCTTCTCAGTCAGGTGAGCGACGATATCCATTGAGGACGCCCTCAAGGAGGCCATTCCAGAAGGTTAGTAAAGATCCTGA
>JAKSZP010016250.1:0-69430 GCA_022478985.1 Massospora cicadina | reverse complement strand
TAACTTTCTGAACATACGGTATTCCTGTGCAAATTCCAGAGGAGAGAGCGCTGCTTGATAGCCTTGGAAGAGGAACGTTGAGACAAAATCATACCCGGTGGAACCATCAACTGGGTATTATAAACCTCTACCTCCTTTGGATCGTGAGCTAATGCATGATTTTGACTCAAAGCATCCGTTAACCCATTCTCCTTGCCCTTAGTAAACTCATAAGAAAATGCAAATTGGGCAAGGGTCTCATGCCAACGGTCTGCCATGGGTTAAGACATGTGGTGCATGGTAGTACAGCAAGGCACGGTGATCTGTATTTATGAGGAAAGGTTAAAGAGCCATGCAGGTGATGACGACTATAAGTCAACGCCTCCACCACTGCTAATAACTCTTTGTCATACACGGCGTAGTTTAACTCAGGCAGAGACATCATCCTATAAAATATTACCTGATGCTCTAACCATCTTCGCCCACTTGTAAATAGGCAGCCGCTATGGAGAAGTTGGAGGCATCAGTAGCTACAATAAATTCTTTTTTCAGGATCTACATGTCGAATGATTGACGTGTACAAAAGGGTGCACTTTACTGCTTAGAAAGCATCCTCCAAAAAGGGGGACCACTGAAGCACTTTTGCACCAATTGCCTTATACAAGGGCGCCATCACATCAGAATGATTTGGCATGAACTTCTTGAGGAACGTAAAAGTCACCAAAAACTCCTTAATTCCTTGAATGAAGTTGAAGTGGGTCACTCACAATTCACCTTCTCCTTGTCTGGAGTTATCATGTGTCCTTGGTTAACACGACGTTGCCCAGAAAAGTGACCTGGGACTTGAAGAATCTATAATTGCTGATCTTCAGCGTAAGGCTGGCTGCCTTTAAACTCTCCACCACTTGCTGAAGGTGTACTTCATGGGACTCATGATCAGGGAAAAACACCAGAATATCATCCATGTAGGCAATCGCGCATACCCCCAGAAGGTCCTCCAAAGCTGCATTAGTACGGCGTTGAAATATATCAGGGGCATTCTTAAGCCCAAAGGGCATGACCTGAAACTGAAAAAACCCTTTTCTGGTACAGAATGCGGTTAACCACTCCTGTCCCTTTCTAATACAGATCTGATTGAACGCATTTAGGCAATCCAGTTTGGAGAAAACTTTAGCCTTCTCTACATAGCGTGCAATTTGTGAATCCATAGGGTTGGAATGGAGATCTGGTACAGTAACATTGGTTAGATTCCCATAATCTACACAAGGGCATAAAGTTCCATCAGCCTTCTCCAAGAAGAGAAGCGGGGAGCAAACCGGTGAGGTACGCTGATAAATCCCGCCTTTGGCTAACTGCTCCTTAACTCACACATCTAATGCTGTTTCCTTCCATATGATCAAGGGGTAAATCAGGGAAGATATGCACACCAGATCACCTTTGATCTTGAACTCGCAATCAAACTCTGAATGAGCAGGTAATTTATCGGCTGGAGTTGCATCAAACGATGATTTCAGACCCTCCAAACAAGAAGGTAAAGGTACCTCCAGTGAGGGCTTCAACAATGGAGCAATACTGAGGGTGTGGATATTAGGCCAGCGGGGAAAATCGCCCTGGAAGTTAGCCTCAGACAAAGGAAAAATTAATGGACGACCATTCTTTAATGTTAGGGATAGGGTATTGTCTCTCAAGTTGTTTCTGACGTCAAACTTTCGCCACCACTCCACACCCAGAATGATGGGGTACAAGAGGTTTTTGATAGCTTGGAAGCGATTGGACAAGTGTTATGTGCCCACTTGATGATCCACTAACCCTAGCACCTTCAGGGCTGGAATACCTTGAGAAGCCCCTCCCCTAACCATACCACCTGGCAAGGAACTAAGCCCAAGGTAGTCAACTAGGTTTTGTTCAATGAAATTCTAAGAGGCTTCAGTATCCACCAAGATAGTAGTGCTAATTTTACCTGAAGGGGATGAAATGGTAGCAGTTAACAAAACATACCCAAATGAACTTTATTCATAGCTTACAACGCCAACATTTAACCACCAAACTCTTCTTCAGGCTCTACCATGCCCCAGAGTACATTTCTGCTTCAAAGAATAAAGGGTGATATTTGCCACTCTTAGAATGAAGCCACATATCAAGCCATATCTTCAACAACTGCATAAACGTTTTATATTGTATTTGTAACTCCTTCTGCACCTCTTGGGTTCCACGGATCATTGTGGTGGTCAAGCGTGGGTTCTCTGGGTAATTTGATACATAGGAATGGGTTTCATATATGAGTCATAAGTGAATAAATATGATTTGGTTATATATATGGCAACGCCATTTTAAAACATGTTTTTGGTCATGAACGACACTATTTCCACTTTGGCAACATGTTGTCCAACATTATCCAAGTCCATTGCCCCAGGCACACCATCAAGGATACCGCCTGCACCATCTGAACGCGGTGCCAAAGAGAAACTTGTTTATTTGAATCAATTTTACCATTTTTGGATAAAATTGGGGAGTACCAAATCTTGGACTACAAAGAATCCATATCTACTGGGTACAAGCAAAAAGGGTGGGTACTTTACAGTCAGAGGTAGCAAAAATAATGAGAGATGCTCCAACTTTTGGAAAAAAGAGTAAACAGTGGTGGCCCCACTATGGCCGTGGCCAATAGCTGGTGCACGCCATTTGCACTTTGTCAAATTCCCAAACAAAAAAAGTTCATGCATGTAAGATAAAGCGGTTGATCAACTAATGTAAAGAGAGTGTCTGTAACTCTCCTGTTCCCAGAATGGTAGTTCATGGTGCACAGGGCCTACGTCAGGAAACTAGTCATTAGTAGTAAAATTAATAAAGCCCCAAAGAGAGTGCTTGAGCTTTAATAACTTAGTCAAGGATGTCTATCATTATAGGAAAGAACCTAACTTGAAGCAAGCGGTGCTTATAGTAGGAGTGTATGGGCGACACAGGATGGAGGGAACCTGGGTGGTCCAACGGTGAACAGGCTGAGAGATTTACATTTGTTAAAATTAAATAATTAACATTGCATGAGACCCTCTTGATGAGGTCCATTCACAGGTTCATCCAAGATAACATATATATAAAAGGTTTACTAAAAGAAGGATTTTATCAAGAGTAAAGTTGACCAATGAGAGAGTCTGGTCTCAAGGAAAAGGATTTAAGGGATTTGGGGAAACAATCAATTGATGGAAGTGGGGCTAAGCTCAGGTGCATTAATATGTGTACGCTTCCATCAGGCAGTAAACTATACTTGGTAATTGACTGAACTTAGGTTATTGATTGTAGGAGAGGCCTAACCGAGCTGGAATTTTTGAAAACTGAATGGGTTTTGAAACACCATTCACCAAGTAGCTTAAGAATACAATTTTTATTAACTTAAAAGCAAGTTCACTTTACTGCATCTGCTGTTATAAAGGGCTGAACTTCTTTTGCATCCCTAGGACCAATCTGGGCTTACCTCGCCTTCACCCAGCGTTAATCCAAGGTATGCTTGAGGTCAGGGAGGACTGCCAACTTCACCTTCTTGGCTAATGACATGCAGCTTTGTTCTTGGTATTTGTCCCCATGATTATGGCATTTTCAAGCCATGTCATAAATATTAATCATTGACTTATTAAGGGGTTAGTTTCTTACCCTTTGTTTTAACTGATAAGCATATAAAAAATACAGCTTTCTAGTTTTTATTGTTTTTAGCTTATTATTTTAAGTGGTTTCAATCCCCATTTGTTGAATTTAAGGTAAAAAATCACCAGTGAGCATCTCCCACGCCAACAAATTAAACACTTCACTTTCAATAAACATCTCGCTTTGCCTATTATCTTTATGATATAAGCTTATGTTTATTCTTGTTGGTTGAAGTTTAGGCGGGGAGATTGCCAAAATGGCGTGTGTGATACTTCTAGGGACCAGCTGGCACTGCTGGCCCTGTGGCCTAAGGTTAAATGGCAAGGATCAGCCAGTCTTCATACTTGTTGCTTTACCAACTAGCAGAGCCCACTGTCACCAGAAAAATCAATTTTCTGACAGATGCCAAGCTAACATCCCTTTTTGTAAAGCCACCTCCTATCAATTGGAAAAAACAACTTTTCTGGCACACAGTATCTAGTGACGTCATGGCCCTTTGTCTAATAGTTCTCGCCAATTCAGTATATTATTGTAGCCATTGATCACCTTACCAAGTGAATGGAGGCCTAAGGGTTAAGAACTTATATGCTACGATCACAGTAAAGCTTAACATTGAAGTTATTTATTAGCATGTGTGCTTGAAGTTTCTACTTAAAAGATAATGGGACTAACTCTTCATCCCAAATTAATTTTAAACTCAGTGACTCAGTGATCATACAAGGGTTGTTGTCTACACCCCTATCATCCTGATACCAACGGCATCATGGACAAATATACAGTTCCCTTGGTGGTATCCTAAGAAAGATTATTTATGGACAAGGCGTCAAGTTAGAACTTTTTTTTGTTTTTTGTCGTTTTTTTCATATAATATCTATTTTCACTCATTCACAGCGCACTTCTCATTCTCCTAACTTTAAGTGAAACACCCTACACTTTCCCAATTGTAAAATAATTGTTTTATTTAAGTAAATATGAGCCCCACTTAGTTATAATAGAGGCTAATGCAGATAATAATTTAGCTGCAAAGCGGAGTATTTTTTTATGCGCTAGCTAGGAAAATAGAGTCTTGGAAACGTGATAACAAACTGGAGGCCCTTACCCAACTTTATAGTAGGGGAGTTGGCTTTATATTATGATAAATATGTGGTAGGATGTACTAGCAAACTGGAGCACATATAGAAAGGCTCTTTTGAGATTATCAAGAAGATGTCTATGGATGGCTACACTATAAATTCCGTTAAAGTTCATATTATTAACTGAGCGCATGCTAAATTCCTGAAGGAGTATTAGAAGCGCTCCAGCCCAATGGCCACTAGTTCTCAATGACTTAGTTGACCTCACTCATCTTTGCTTCCTGACGTTTGCTCATGTGAGGATGTTGCATTTGGTTTATCCAACCATCTGGTTAAAATTGTTTATCCAACTTATATTCTCACTAATATCTAGATAAAGGTTTTAAACATCTAATTACTTTATCTCACCTTGTGGCCACCAGCTTTTTAGGTAGTTTCCAAATTTGTATCATAAAACTATTGATAATTCCGTTGTAGTGCCATTTTTCCTTAGTATTTATGGTGGCAAATTAGTCCTTAATCCCTCTGTCAAGAATTAAATATGACTGGGAAATAAGCTAGTGCTCTGGTGAATCATAAATTAGAGGCAAAGCAAGATCCAAAGGCTAGTAATAGGCTATAGCAATGCAAGGTGAATCAATTGAATCAATTAGGATTTGGTAATTGTGAAAATTCCATTAAAGCCTCAATGAATGAAAAAATTCTACATTGGTAGCAAATTGAGATTGACTAAGCGAAATGTGGCAAATCCATTGAGGATTACCGAGGGTTAAGAGTTGAGTGTGAGAGAGAAGTGGGAGAGGTTTTAGAAGAAGAAAGAAAGAGGCAGAAAGAAGAAGGAACAGGAGTAATTAGAGAGTGTAAGCAGAGAGAGTCTGCGGTTATATCATATAAAATAAAAGTAGCGAAACTGAGGCGATTGCTCTATATTTTATATAAATTTATTACGTTTATTTGAGGGAACAGCGATCTCCATATAATTTGGCCGTTGCTCAGTGGGCTAAGCCTTGTGAAACTTATTCAGCAGAAAATAAGTTATATCCGCCAAAAGTTAACAGTGGTACTCACTACAGGGGGCCAATTGATCAACTATTAACAACTTCATCATTGCACCTATGGCTCCACTAGAATGCTTTGATGGGGTACTACCCCTTGTTATCACTTTATCTCCTTATGGGGAGGTGAAGCTTTCTTTGGATACCTTACTTCAGGCACAAACAGTTCTTTTTCAAGAAAATAAGACCATCACTGAGCAGCTCAACCATGCCTTCCGCCAACTGCTCCTGGTAGGTGACCACACCAACCAACTTGCCAAACTCTTGGGCAGCATGACGGAGTGGCTAGACTCTGCAGAGTATAAATTAAATAAGGCTGTTATGGAGGAGGAAATCTGCAGTGACAGGCTGCCCCCATTTAACCGTGATGGTAACATACATGGGTTTCTAAGTGGTTTGAGTTCGCCATAGAAGGTGCTTCTGATTGGTGGAAAGCTAAACTGTTGTTATCCGCATTGGATGTTTCAAGTGCTGATGAAGTTACATGTTATCTTCAAAATAGTACTGTAGCTTACCAAGAGGTGAAGGAGACTGTAATTCGCCTGTTTGGGGGCAAAGTGAAAATGGCTCAGCGCAAGGCAGACTTTTTAGCAAAATCATTTCAAAAAATGATGAGTCTTTAATACAGTTTGCAGAGCGGTTCACTAATGAGGCTCATGCGTTGTTGGGTGCAAATGTCTTATCTAACGAGAAGGTGAGCATAGCGATGACAGCTGCTATCAAGCCCTATCGTGAATTGCATAATGCTATGGTTACACTCTTCAGGAGAATGTGGAGTTACTTAAAATCATCTATCATTTACGCTGTCTATCCATCACCTTCAGTGCTCCCAACGTGGAGTGGAAGGATCCTGCATCTGCCACTAAAATTCCGCTAAATGAAGGATCCCAACAATATGGGGGCAATACATGGGTTTCTCCTCGGTCACATTACTCATGGGTGGGTCCTTTCCGTCCCTATTATGATCAACCCGCTCATCCTCAGGCCCATAATAACACATGGTTTAATAGTAGACCTAGACCTTCAGGGGTGATACAGAGACAAGTGCCGGATCTGAACGCTTGTTTCTCGTGTGGCCAAATAAGTTATTATGCAGTTAGTTGTCAGGCCAAACCAAAGGTCCACACAGTATCCGTTGTCCCAAATGAACAGAGAAAAGGGTGAGCGGAGTAGAGAAGGGATGCTCTGCTTCCTTTGATTTAAATGCAATTGTCCCTGATGTTATCATGAGTCACTTTATTCAGGCCTAGGGCACACTCTGAAGATTTACTATATCAACAGATCCCTTACCATCCCTTGGACTCCAGCTGGGGAAGAGACCCCAGTAATGCAGACATGAGGTTCCGCCAAGATGTGCATAAGCCGTACGCCTGGCAAACCCTTGAGCGAAATGGTACAGTTGATGGTGAGCCCTCCACATATGTCGCCACTTAGAAGGGGGTGGAGGTGGCAATTCCTGTAAAATAATTGCCCAAGAGTATCCTCATGTTGGGGCCAATATGCTCACTCTTCTGTATAATCAAACGCCCTTGGATGTTTTTGTATCAGACACCTGGGTTCTTCTTATTCAAAATGCACATATTGTGACATATTCATACAGAATACCAAAATTTGGGCGATCATTGATACAGGTGCTCCTGTCAATATAATATTACCAAGCTTGTGGCTAAGCTTCCACTGAAGCCAGATGTGGACCACCAAGTAGTGTATGGTACTGCAGGGGCACAAAGTACTGTGTCAGAAGGCGCATATATCTCATTGCCTTTGAGGCTCAGGTCAGCTGGCACATCCGCTCCAGCGGTGGTGTTGCCTAATGACCACTATGACATGTTAATCGGTGCTGCATTTATGTGGCACTTTGGGGCTGTGGTTAATATGGTGGATAAAATCATCAGTATCCTGGGACACCGGATCCCCAACTATTTTACATCCATTGGAGTCCCAGATGACCTCATCCGCTCTGGTCAAATTATTATTGCCTATAGTGATGGTGTGATTCCTATGAAATATTGGAGGATGAAATGGAAGACCCAAATACTTCCAAACCAGATTTATGAGTACAAAGGGATTCCACTACGAGCCACGCATGCTTTGACTAACCCTTCTGGGCACCAGGTCATAATTAGGACAGAACTCAAAATTGATATACTGGGAGGTCTGTATGGAAAGGTCGTGGGGCCCTATCAACAATCGTGGCTCAAACCTCATGTGGCTCCTGGGTTAATGTTACCAGGGCAGAGGAAAGTGAAGGTGTTGGTAGCAAATCTGCAGAAGGAGGTGATGAAGGTTCAGCGGCATCAAGTGGTGGCTTATCTGCACCTGATCCCTATTGATGAGGTCCACCATATACATGACTTTGGTTCATGCGAAGATCTCAGCTTTCCTTAACATACCACCTTTGGTGTAATGACGGTGGTTCTGTGGGAGGCGCTAACTGGTCTATCAGAGGATCAGAAGGATATGGTGATGGATCTGTTAGAGAAGTATCACAGCATTTTTGCAACTGATGATCACGACTTGGGTTGCACTCGTGGGGTCATGCATTGGGTGGACATGGGAGACCACCCCATATAAGGTCATGACCTATCCGATGCTTGAAGATGGCGGAAGAAGTTGTATCTGCAGAAATAGATACATTGGTGGAACAGGGAATGTTGGAGCCATCAAAGAGTCCTTGGCATCTCCGGTGCTAATTGTCAAAAAGAAAGATGGCTCTAATTGAGTAGTAACCAATTATCGGAAGCTTAACAGCATTACAATAAAAATTTGTACCCGCTTCTGCAAATTGATGAAGCTTTAGATTGGTTAGGTGGGGCCAAGTATTTCTCTGCTATGGACTTGATATCGGGGTACTGGCAGATTGAGTTGCCAGTAGTGGAACAAGAAAAGTGTGCAATCATCACCTCAAAAGGACTGTTCCAGCCTCCACATATGCCACAGGGTTTGTGCAATGCCCCAGCTATGTTCCAGCGGGCTATGGACACTATTTTGGGTGACCTAAAGCTGTCTTGCGTTCTTGTCAACCTTGACAATATCAACGTGTTTTCGCGAACTTTCACGGAGCACCTTGGACACCTGGAGCAAGTATTCCGCCGCCTGACTGATGCTAATATCAAGATTAATCCCTGAAAGTGCCACTTTTTTAAGGAACAGTTGGACTACCTTGGCTTTGTGTTAGACTCCAAAGGGCTTAGTCCTCAGCCAGCCAAGGTGGAAGCCATCCGCAAGATGTCTCAGCCAAGAAATAAGTGGGATATCCAGGTATTCTTGGGGATGGTTGGTTACTACCGGTGGTTCATTCTTAACTTCAGCTGTATTGGGACTCCACTCTTTGAGTTACTTAAGAAAAACGCTGCCTTTCACTGGTCAGATCGATGTCAAACAGCTTTTGATGTATTATGAACCGCGTTGGCTAGCGCTCCTGTTTTGCAAAACCCCAATTTTGAAAAAGAGTTTTTTGTGCAAATGGATGCTTTGCTTTCCGCTTTAGGGGCTGTGTTATCCCAAAAAGACGATGACGGTGTGGAGCACCCCATTGCATTTTGCAGCTGCAGCTTAACTGGCCCTGAACAGAATTACCTGTGATTGAGTGGGAGTGTTTAGCAGTAATCAATGCATATAAACAATTCTGTGTCTACCTCCTTGGGGTGAAATCCTAAGTGTTAATTGATAATGCCTCCTTGCGCTGGCTACAGAAACTGCAGGAACCTGAAGGGCGGCTCAAACGATGGGCTCTAAAACTCCAAGCATATGATTTTGAGATCATGCATTGACCTGGGGCGAAGCATCAGAATGTGGACTGTCTTTCCAGATTACCCACGGTTACCATTACTTTGGATGTGGATGACATAATGTACAAAAAGATAATTGTGGGCAAATATCAAGATGAGCCACTGCCAGTGATCAAAGTGTTAGATGGGCTTAGGCAGGATATCTTCTTGTGCAATGGGGAATTATATAAGCAGATGGGGGAATTGACGCTGCGTTCTCCAAAACCCTCTGTCCAGCCTGCAATAATTATGGATGCCCATAAAGCGGTAGGTCATGGAGGGTTGAAAAAGATGCTGGAGTTCTTGTGACCCCACTACTATTGGAAGAGTATTTAATATGACGTTCTTGATATGGTTGGTTGTTGCCATCAGCACCAAGTGGAGAAACCATTCCACCGGAAGACCACCTACCAGCTAGTTAAGCCTTGGTTCGCATGGCATACTGTTTTGTTAGATGTGGTGGGGCCGCTGCCAACTGGTGCAAACTAAACCAAATATAATAGTAGCCATCGACCATTTGACAAGATGGGTGAAAGCGAGGGCTATCAAGGAATTTGGGGGCTGTCCCTACTGCCAAGTTCATCCTAGAGCGCATCATACAGCGCCATGGTTGTCCGCAATTTATCCTAATGGACAATGGAACCGATTTTATATCATATACTGGCCAAGTTGAATGAGCTCATGGTAATCTGCGGGGTCTTAACTACCCCCTACCACCCTGAATCTAACGGTATGGTGGAATGGGTCAATGGGACCTTGGTAAATATTCTATGCAAGCTTGTAAATGAGCGGCCATCAGACTGAAGCACCCTTATATCCACCGCTGTCTTTGCGTACAATATCAGCTTCCATTCAATAACTGGTAAGAGTCCATTCCAATTGCTCTATGTATGACATCCAGCGCTACCTGCATTGCTTTACTCCGGTGTAGAGGATACCAGAGGAGTCGAGCCCCACCGCTATTTGTCTACCTTAATGAACATGCTTATTAAGCTCCAAACTGAGGCATATTCCACTAATCTTGCCAAGAAGATTAAAGATCATGCATCTGATCAATGTAGACACAGCAGTCTTCCACAATTTGGGGTAGGGGAACTGGTCCTGTTTCATGACAAACATGGGTTTGAAAGAAGGAACAAGCTTGCCAGCATATGGAGCGGACCATTTGAGATCAACCAGAAGACTGGGGCTGATGCCTACACCATTATTGAACCTGTGGTTGGTCAGATAATCAATTGAGTACATGCAAAGTTCCTTTGGCCCTACAAGCAATAGGCACTTATCATCCAGTCAAGGGGGGTAATGTCAAGATTTCATTATGACTGGGCGATAAGCTAGTATTCCAGTGAATTGTAAATTAGAGGCGAAGCGAGCTCCAAAGGCGAGTAATAGGATAGAGCAATGTAAGGTGAATTGATAAAATCAATTAGGATTCAGTAATTGAGGAAATTCCGTTGAAGTCTCAATGATCGAAAAAAATATACATTGATAGCAAATTAAGATTGACATAGCAAAATGTGTTAAATCCATTGAGGAATACATAGAGTTAAGAGTTGAGTGTGAGAGAGAAGTGGGAGAGGTTTTTAGAAGAAGAAAGAAAGAGGCAGAAAGAAGAAGGAACAGGAGTAAATAGAGAGTGTAAGCAGAGAGTCTACAGTTAGATCATATAAAATAAAAGTAGCGAAACTGTGGCGATTGCTCTATATTTTATATAAGTTTATTACGTTTATTTGAGGGACCAACGATCTCCATATTGTTTGGCTGTTGCTCAGTGGGCTAAACCCTGTTCAACTCATTCAGCGGAAATAAGTCATATCCACCAAAAGTTAACACCCTCCCAGTGCGACTTTTATTTCTTTAATTTATGAATCAATATAGCTCGTGGCCTCAGTTTTTATATTGCTTATATACTATTTTAATCTAATCTTGTACTACCAAACTCAGTTAACAGTTCTCTTGACCGTAGCTGGTGTTGAAGATGGGCTGAATCTGCAAACTAGTGGAGAAGTCAATGAAGATGAAATGATGGGACGAATAGACTTTTTTAATGAGTAAAAAAGGTCAATATTTATAGGGTGTGAGAAAATGGTGTGCAAGTCCCAGGGAATGACCTCTGGGTATCGATCAGGTTCTCTTCCCATATCTGAGTAAAAGGGTTCTGAAGAGGGTGGCTATACCCCTTGTTACACAGGGTGACCTTTCCCACATGGTAGATGAGCGCTAGGTAAAAGCTCTCCCTCTTCAGATCCCTCATCAGGTACCCATGCGCACCTCAGTCAAACTTGTTTACAGGATCAAGAAAATCTGTGCCAAGCTTGCTAAATTGAAGTTGATTGGTCCAAAAACAATTGGAAACAAGCCCAATGAATGGAATCCACATAGTCAAAAAGGGATGAATATTAAATCATTAGCTGGAATTATCAACGGTTTGAATTCAGCCATCAGTGCAATTTTTAAAATCAACCCCCTCTCAAAATCATTGGGAATGATCCCCGATGTGCAGATAGTAGCATTGGATACTATCAACAATAGTTCGAAGCTCCCTTCCAGCAAATTGGGAGTTGTGGCCAATGCAACACTTTTAACCAAACGAATGGCCCAGTGACTGGGCACGGGTGGGTTGGGAATCCTGAACCCATTCCCAACCAACTGGGACCGCCCCTATGTGGGATGGCCCTGAAGGATTACTGCTTCTTGTTGGGCTAGATGCCATCACACTACCCATCATAAATGAAGTTAAGCTTCAGTTTATGCGTTTGAGGTTGAGTTGACAGCAACTCAGTCACCCACTAAATTCTTTGATGTCAGTTCCCATTGAGCTTTTCTGCCCCCATTCCTAAATATTTCGCCAATTAGAACAAAACTTGAGGGACCTGATCCCTGCTTGTTCCAACATCAATTGACCACTTTTAATCAGTTGTATCGCACTGAGAATTCAGTTGATTTTCTTCACTTTACCTTAAATAAAATTTGCTGCTAAAGACTATCAATTTTTTACTTTATTGATATACTTCTGGCCACATTCCCGATGGCTTTACTCTGGTGACCTGTTGGTCCCTATACCAGATGGGTTTTACCATTAATGATGGTTACTATGGCTCCCACCATTGTCAAATGGATTTAGCGAGCCAGATACTTCTGGCGGTTTAACCATATTATTTCAAATATCTGCCATCAATATACTCGGATTTTGTGGCCTTACATCCAACATTTCTAAGCAGAGACCTTCCCACTTGTGTCCTCAGTTGAATTGAACCCACACACTGGTGACTAAGTAGAAACTATACCTCAGGCACCACCCCCTGCAGAAAGACCCCCAGTGTCTGGGTTTGTATCCATTTGGTTCGTTCTCAGGTTGCTATTCACAATTGGCTACACCAACGGTTTATCATTTCCCAATTCATGGCTCCATACAACGTCATATGTGCGGCAATGCCTCTGGCATTCTGGCTTGCTTTTTGGGTGCTTATGAATCCAAACTGCCAGGCCGGTCTAAATCTCTTCTGCCATTTTCATGACATAATTGACCTTCCATTCTTTCCTGCTGCTTCCCCCCTGCTCTTAGAATTGAGCACCACAGTGATTACCCTCTAATAAATGAACGTGCAATCAGTAGTCTGCATTTTGTTGTTCATTTGGTCACTTGCCAATTTTGTGGGTAATATCTGCCCTACCTTGGAGAAACTTCTTCAGGCCAGCAGAGACTTGTGGATTACTGCTCCTCCCCCACCTAAAAGTCCGGATTAAAGTTCACAGGTCCCTTCCCATGATATTGTGAATCAGGTTCTTGACGCCCTCGCTGAGGTGCAAATGCATTCTGAAATTGCCCTTAATAATGCTGCTGCATTATCCCATGCCCAACAAAGGTCACTTTGTTGGACGCTATAGAAGTGGATGAACATCGGTGGGTATGAGCCTTATGCGCTCTTTCTCACAAGTGGGTGATCCCACTTCGCTGATTGCCGTTGTATCAGCTGCCTTGAATACTCCAGTGTCATGCTCAGACCGCTTATTCAAATTGCTCTCTACTATGGCCAAAGCCCAAACTTGGCTTCTTTGGTCTCTACCTTCTGCGAACAGGCTCCTGAGCTGGACCTCTCTTATGATATGCTACGCGATCTTTAGATTAAATTTGGCTTTAGTTTCTGCTCATCACAAGTTTTGGTCCACCTTAAAAGGGCTGGTAGATCAAAATATGTGCATCTTTAACCACTATCAATGCTACCTCTTACTATACTTCCCACTATCAAGAGGAAAACTTTATGATAGGACTACCCAACGACAACGCAGATGAAGTTTTTACCATTCAACCAGTGATAGTTTTTGCTTCAGAGCCCATCACTACTACTGCATCGGAGTTGATTTATCCTGGTTCACTTATAAATGAATAAGTAATAGCCCAGATGTAGGAAGCCAGTTCCCAAGACCTTGTTCTTCCCAACTTTACTCCAGAAAAGGCCCCTGACCTTCACCCAAAATTGCCTTCCATTTCTTCAGTTGTAACAGAAATGCCTGAATCTACCAAAAAACAAAACTTCACTTACTTCTTATTACCTATTAAGAGAAGTATTGATAACACCACATTTCCTTTGAGGCTTTTGTAAATACTGGAGCCATGGGTAACTTCATTAGCGTCAAGTTAACCCAACAATTGGAACTGGACATGGATGTAGCTCCATCAGTGATGGTGGCTTCTTCAGCCTCCCAGACATCATATATAGTCCATCGGCCAGCACCTTTTTTGGTAAACCAGTTTAGCTTCTGTGATCAGTTTTACGCTGTGCCAAACTTGGTGTTTCTGGTGATCTTGAGGGTTAGATGGTGGCGCCGACAACATGTTAGGATCCACTTGAATTCAAACATGTTATCATTTTTTAATGATCAACTGGAGGGTGAACTTCCCTTAGTTGACCATCTTAAGAAAACCTAAGGTCGCAGTTCTATTACTTCTCTCATTTCTCCTGTGGGCCTTCCGTCCAATTTTCCCAAAGATTTAAAGCGCTATCAAAGTATCTTCAATTCTGAAAGGGCAGACTGTCTGCCTCCTCATACTAAAATTGATTTGGAACTTTGAACAATGGTGCAGTTGGTGAATATCAAGTGTCCGTTGTATCCCCACACAGCGGAGGAGGAGGTTGCACTTAACACTTGGTTAGATGATATGCTTAAAAAAAGCTGGCTGTTTATAGACATTGACAGTCGCGTCTCCCATCATCTTCGCTAAAAAAGCTGATGGTTACCTCCGTCCCTGTGTGGATTATGGACATTTAAACAAAGTTATGGTTCACAATACCTACCCCCTGCCCCTGGAGCAGATGATCAGCCAAGCAATCGCTAAATCTCGTGTGTTCTCTAAGCTGGATCTTTTCAATGCTTTCAACCAGATTCAGGTAATAGAAGGGCAAGGATGGCTTACAATGATCTGAACAAAGCGAGGCATTTTCCAAATCTACATAATGCCCTTTGGGCTGAAGAATGCGCCTGATATGTTTCAACGAATGATTGACAGTGTACTGGGCGATCTCTGGTTCACTTGCGCGGTCATATATATTGACGACATTCTGGTTCACTCCCCAAATCCTGAACAACACACTATTGACTTGGAAGCATGCATGGCTGCTTTGCACAAGGCAAACTTGTTCATCAAGCCTTTCAAATTTGAATTCTATAAGAAGGAAGTTACATTTCTCAGAAACATCATCCTTAAGGATGGCTATGAAATTCCTCCCAATAAGTTGGATGCTATCCATGAATGGCCAACTCTGACAACTCAGAAACAATTACGAGTTTCTTGGGAACCATAATTTTCCTAAAAAAATTTTCCTCAGCTCTTTCCCAGTTAGTTGCCCCGCTCCACCCCCTCACAGGCAAGAATGTGCTGTTTCGTTGGATGCCTGAATGCCAGCAGGCGTTTGAGTCAATCAGAGAGGTGTTTTTATCCTCTCCCATTCTGAAACACGTGAATCCTGCCAAGCCATATATCATTGTGTGATGCCTCCTTGGTGGCAGTGGGAGCGGTGCTACTCCAAGAGCACAATGGCTTGGAACATCCAATCGCCTAGTTTTCCCAAAAATTTACTTCTACAGAGCAATCCTGGGCCATCTACAATAAGGAGTTGGCAGCTGTATCATGGGAATAGACTAATTGGAGGTATCTGTTACAGGGTGCTCAGCATGAGTTAACTGTTCTCATGGATCACCAAGCTCTTTTGTATTTCCGAAAACCACAAATATTGGTGCATTGGCAATATCATACCTATCATGACTTATGCAGTTTCAATTTCAAGTGCGAATTCATAAAAGGTGCGCTTAACATACTTCCCAATTTTTTAAGCTGCAACCCCGCTCATTGTCCCTTGGACCCAGATGTAGTGGACCTCATTACCATGATTCCCGCCGCTCAAATTTTGTCAATTGTTCCCCCATTGTCTCTTCCATCACCTTTGCTCCCAACGCCTGGCTAGTTTCTCAGGTCTTAGCTGGCCAAATGAGCTGCCCCAAAGGTGTGGAGTTATTTGAGCAATTGTCCCTCCAAAATCATAAACACTCTCTATACTCCTTGGTGGAGGGTCTCATTTATTTTCAGTCGTGAATTTGGGTTTCCTCTCTCTTCAAAAATGAGGTATTTTGCGTGCATCATGACCCTCTCACAATCGGCCATCCTGGCAATAAGAAATGCATCAACTTGATCAAGCGGATCTACAATTGGGCAGGTTTAACTAAGGAAGTTCTGGCCTGGATAACCGATTGAATTACTTGTGCCCAGGCTAAGTTGGATCACTCTGGTAGAAACGGGATTCTACACCCCATACAACAGGCAGAAGGCCCATGGACATTGGTGTCCTTGGATATTATTGTCAAACTCCCCTGCTCTAATGGGTTTATGAAAGTGATGGTGGTGGTAGATCGTTTCATTAATTTTTCTCTTTTTATTCCCTGCGCTTCCATATTTACATCAAAGGAAACCGCTCATCTCTTTGTGCGCAATGTATTTATAATATTTGGTCTCCCGCAGGAGATCATCATTGACTGTGGTTCATAGTTCACAGTGCGGTTCTGGAGTGAACTTTTATCCATTTTAAAATCTCCCCCTGTTGCTCCACAGTGTATCATCTCCAGTCCAATGGACAGACCGAGCAAGTTAACCAAGTCCTATAACAGTACCTGCGTTGCAATGCTGCAGCTGCACAGAACACCTGGGCTAATGACCTTCCCTTACTCAAAACCTACAACAACAGGACTCATGCTTACACGGGATTTTCTCCTTATAAAGTGATGCAAGGATATAATCCTTCCTTTTTGATCAAACCCTGTTTGTGGCACAAGGTCCAAGATGGCGTGGATCATGGTGAACATATTAGTTCTACTCAATCTTTAGTGCGGGAACACCTCACCAAAGCCATTGAAAACTACAAGAAGTTTGCGGATTGTAAGTGACTCCTGGGTCATGACATAATGGTGGGCTCCTATGTTATGATTGATATGTATCATTTGAGAATGCAAGTACCCTCCCGTAAGTTTGCAAGTAAGCATTTGGGCCCCCATTTGGTGGAGGAAGACTTGGGCAATGGTGTGTTCCAGTTAAAACTACCAGCACATTGAAAACAGCACCCCATCATCCACGTTTCCCAGTTGTCACCTTTTAAGGGTAATGTTTCCATGGATCCTGAGCCAATAGTAATTGAAAATGCAGAGGGGGCTAAAGTGGAAAATATCCTAGCATCCTGAAAGTCCCATCAGTCCATTCAGTATCTCATGGCCTGGAAAGGCTATCCAGCCTATTTAAACAGTTGGGTTAAAGCCCATGATTGCGCTAACTGTATGGAACTTATTGAGGCGTTTCACAAATCCCACCCTGATGCTCCCCCCCAAAAAAGTTGCGACTGTGATGGTGATCAAGTTGCTCAAGGCGCACAAAGATGTGGCCCTCGTGCAGTTTCTCAGTGGTGGTGCCCTTCCTTTGGAAAAAAGAAAGAGTAATGTAAGCCCTAGAGAAACGTCCCCTAGGTATTGATTGGGTTCTCTTCCCATTTCTGAGTAAAAAGGTTCCAAATAGGGTGTCTGTACCCCTCATTAGCCAGGATGACCTCGCCCACATGCTAGATGAGCGCTGGGTAACAGCTCCACCTCTTTGGATCCCCCTCCCACTGCCCACGCTCACCTTAGCCATTTTTGTCCGCCAGATCAAGGAAATCTGTGCCGAGATCACCAAATTGAAGTTGATTGGTCTGAAAATGATTAGAAACAAGCCTGATGATTGGAATCCACATAGTAAAAAATGGATGAAGATTAAATCATTGGCCAGAATCACCAACAGTTTTGATTCAGCCAACAGTGCGATTGCTAAAATCAACCCCCTCTCAAAATTGTCAGGAATGATCTCCAACATGCAGGTACCATCATCGGATACCATTGACAATAGTTCCAAGCTCCCTTTCAGAAAATGGGAGTTGCAGCCAATGCAACGCTTTTAACCAAACGAATGGCCAAGCGATTGAGCATGGATGGGTTGGGCATCCTGAACCCATTCCCAACCAATTGGGACCACCCCTATGTGGGGTGGCCCTGGGGGATTCCCACTGCTCATTGGGCCAGATGCCATCATGAAAACTGTCATAAATGCAGTTGAGCCTTGATTTGGGCATTCAAGGTTGAACTGACAGCGACTTGGCCTGCCACCAAATTTATTAATGTCAGTTTCCATTGAGCTTATGTGCCCCATCCCCATATAATTTGCCAGTTAGGTTGAACTTGAGGGATCTGATCCCTTCTTGTTCCCATGTCAATTGACCACTATTTAATCAAGTGCATCGTACTGAGAAAATTGTTGGTCTATTTTCTTCACTTTCCATTAAATAAAATTTGCTGGTAAGAACTATCAATTTTTTACTTTATTGATATACTCCTGGCCACATTCCCGATGGCTTTACTCTGGTGGCCTGTTGGTCCATATACCAGATGGGCTTTAGCCAGTACTGATGGTTACTATGGCCCCACCAACGTCAACTGGATTCAGCGATCCAGATACTTCTGGTAATTTAACCCTATTATTTCGAATCTCCGCTATCATTATACTGGGATCGTGTGGCCTTACATCCACCATTTCTAAGCAAGGATCTGCCCCCTTATCTCCTCAGTTGATGAGTCCACACACTGGTGACCATGTAGAAACTATACCTATGGCACTACCCCCTGCAGCAAGACCCCCGGTGTCTGGGTTTGTCTCCATTTGGTTCATTCTTGGGTTGTTATTCACAATTGGCTACACCAACGGTTTATCATTTCCCATTTTATGGCTCCATACAACTTTATACGTGCAGCAATGCCTCTGGCATTCTGGATTGCTTTTTAATGCTTATGCATCTCGACTGGCAGGCTGGTCTAAATCTCTTCAGCAGTTTTCATAACAAGTGCCTAAGGGACCTCCGTGGCCCTACAATCAGAATCTTTCACAGCCTTCTAGATCAACTGCCTAGTTGACGCCCTCATTTTTCTGTGTTGTTCTCATGACTGCAATGGTAGAAGTCACACCTCTTAAGACTTTAAAAGAGGAGGTTAATTCTAGAAAGCATCCCCATTGATTCTCATGCGCGTGATGCTTCCTAATCAAAATTCTCATTGGTGCCTTCAGGGATGGGTTTCAATTTTAAGAGCTCTAGAATTAACTTATTGGGGCTCAATCTGGGAGTAGGGATTTTTGACTTGCTCATCATCTCAAATTCTGACAACGCCCTTAAGATCCTGTCAGAGGGGGTTATAGGACCATAGGAATCAGTTATGTACTCAGTTCCCACTTTCCCCTGATTGACATTGTCAATGGAGTACTCAGAGTTCACCTTAAAAATGACTTTTTGAGATCCAGACCAATAAACGTTGAGCATATACTGTAGACCTCCAGGTTGATGGTGATAAAAGAGAACTAGAGCTCTAATTGGAAATTGGTAAGGAGGGTCATCTGACATAATAATTGAATGTCTCCCTTTCAGTGGTGATGACAAAGCCTTTGCGTGGTGAAGGCTTAAAGCTGGACAATCTAATTGGCTAAGGACTTCATTGTCAAATCAAAGTTCTCAGGAACAAAGGTATCAAGTAGTGGATTAACGCTATTTGGCAGCTGAGGGGTTCGCCACTAGAGCTTCAAAGGGGGACATCTTGATGATTCTATGATAGCTTATTTGTTAAGCAAGCAAGGCGCTGGGTAGGTAGTGGTTCCAGAGCGTAGGGTTAGGGGTTATCATCTTACACAAAATAAAGATGAGTGTTATATTTTCACATTCCACCGCCCCATTTGTTGAGGGGTTATAGGGGGCAGGTAAACTTTGGCTAGTCCCTAACAGTGAAGCTGGTTTTGGACTATCTGCAGAATGAAATTTAGTCCTTTGTCAAAAATTAGAGTCTGTGTCAGCCATGCTGAGTGAAAATGAATCTGATAAAGAATATGGCTGTGGTTTTCATAATCGTAGCGGGATTAGAAATCAGTTTGATCCATCTGGTTATATGTTCTACAGATTTTTAGGATTTATTTTATGGCCAAGTAATCCGGTGGAAAAGGGCCCACCACACTGATACTTATAAAATTAAATGGACTTGATGGAGTCACAACGAAGTGATAATACCAAGGACTAGCCTACTCTTGGTTCTGACAAGTCTTACAGGCCAGAAGAACCTCCTGGATGGTATAAGCTATTTTAACCCATCACGATTTCTTTAGCCAATTTTGGGACTTTTCACTGCACCATGCCCCATGGTTATGTGTCCCTAAATAATAATGTTGGTATATGAGAAGGGCAGATATGAGGGAGCTGTTTCTTGTTGAGTTTCTTATACAGAATTCCTCATTGATTTAGGTTCCTGAGTCAATCAGAGTTTGGTTTAGATTTCAGAAATCCACCTCTCATATTGCTCAGTGTTGAATTTTTGGTCTATTAAAGATGGCTGGTTTTTCTTTGGTAAGGTGGAGTTTTAAACATCTATTATATGAAGACAATAGACCAGATGGTGACTATAGTTATGCTATAACTCCTTATTAATTACACTTGAAGCCATATTCTTCTGTTATTACTTAGTCGATGGCACGCTGCCCATATCCTACTGATCCTAAGTAAATTCTTGACTTAATATAACGTAAAGTATTAAATATAAAAAAGCTTATAAATTAGACTATAAACTTGTGGTAAATATTGATGATTTATTAGTATCAAGTTAGTTTAATTTATAGGGTTTTTATGCTCTCCACATCTTACCCATGACGCCTCAATTTCAATGGCACTTGGCCAGAGAAAGTAACGAGTTTGTTTGAGGGTCTACAATCCATTCAACTCAAGACATCTCAAATACCTCGAGTCAGTCTCAAACTTGGAAATATTCTCAAGACAGCGTTTCTAACGCATCTGCAAATAACTGAACAAATATTTATCTCAAGCAATTGGAAGCACATATCAAGGCGATTTGTACCACTAATTAGTAATTATTCCAATTAAAAATTCAATTGACTTTAAAAATTAACTTGATATAGACCAATAAAGTCCACGTGCCCTGGTCATTTAGTTGGCTATAATATGAAGTCTGACCAAACCAACAAAGCCCACGTGCCCATGCCATCATAGTCAATAATATTAAGGTGAATTGCTAGGCCACAGATCTTAACCTTTGCATAAGCTTAAAATATTCCTGATCTATAATCACTGATATCTGATATGATCCATAACAAATTAAGATGGTAACATTATTATGTCCCAAAAAATCATCTGACAATTAGATTCAGTCAACAACATAAAATTTTCCCCACCTTGACTGATATAAGTGTCATTACTTTTTCTCTGATTCACAATGTCTATCTTTTCTCGTTCATCAAAATATGAATTATACCTCAATAGTCTTTCTGCCACACAGACAAATCTTCTTAAGACTAAGCAAGTCTATGTGGCGCGCTATGGTTAACTCAGGTGTTTTGCCCATTATTTCTAAAGCTGTATTAACCAGTTACACTTCCACAATTCTTGAGAGTTCAGTTTTAACGTCTCTGTAATTTCACCAATTATTGATGAACCTGAGAAAGCCCCCTTGGCTCTGAGTATTTCATCAAACCTCTCAATGGCCAATTGGGATCCTCCTACAACTCTTTTGTTAACCATTAAGGCTTCAGAAGTTGAACAACCCCAAGAATTTCTTATCAGACATCAATTTCTCTTCAGATGGGGATCTTTTTCTGACTTCATTGTTTGCCATTTTTCTGTTTTCCCTTCTAAAAACCTTTTTTCCTCTCTACACAAGGGCAGTGTGGCTTCATTGGGTTTTGAGCTCAATTTGATGTCAGAGCTCATAAATGCCTACTTGTTGTCTGCACTTGCTAACAGCCCTGAGATTGCCTCATATGATATTTTTGAGGCCAATCAGGCCATTGTTTTTGCTAACTCAGTTTCTAGGATTTGGTGCAAACCAGCTTTGGTGCATACAGATTTGCATGTCCTGTTGGGACTTAAAACTTGGGCTTAAAAGATTGGCACATCCTGGTTTTATACTGAGCCCTTTGCAAAAGCCTGGAAAAAGGGCTTCCCAAAAAGTATGTTCCACAGATGTCTCTTCCTGGGCGCGTGCATTCGCTTCCCTCCTTCCTTGCTCCTCACCAATATCGTGCCCAACATGCGCAGGGTATTAGATGAGGCCCATTCACAAATGTTTCATGTTAAAGTGTTCCTCCCCCAGTTTACCCCTGCCTCAAAAGTCTCCTTGCTGACTGTATTTTCCTTTCAGCGGCATTTACTCCCAAATTAAACCTTTTTATGCCTGTTCCAAAGTCCACTACAATTGTCTTTCCCTCTGGTTTGATGGCCTTTATTAAGCTGACAGGCCTGAGTGCCTGGTGCCAAGTCTTTTTGGGTTTAGCGCATCTCCAGCAGGGTTTGGATAGTTGAGACTTGTATAAAATTTGCATTTCTCTGATTCCACTACAGGTTTCTCCAGTTTGATCTAACTCTCCTCCCCTCCTGAAGAAGAGTTACCTAGTTTCAATGATGACAAGGCACACATCTCCAAATAAAAGCTTATATTTTTTCTTATTTCTTGTCTTTCCTGTTTTTATTATTTTATTCCTATATTTCTTTATTTATATTATACCTCTCTTTTATTTTAACTTTTCTTTTTACTTATTATTGTTATTATTATTCTTTATGATATGGTTATAGGAGCTTAGCATGTACTTGATTCACAACCCAGCCGCCTTGATCCTTAATGGTATATATGTCTTCAGATGATTTCTCCAATACAATAATCGGACCTTTCCAAAGTGAGAAAAGCTTGTGCGCGCAGCCTGCGCTATGAGTATCACAATATGCTACTAAGTCTCCCTCTTTAAATTTAGTAATCAGAGCTCATTTAGCAATGTCATAGCTCTTCTGACTAGTTTTTTGATTACTCACATTTTGTTAGGCTTCAGATTGCAACTTGATTAAACTCTTTGCTAGCTGCTTAACATAATTATTTGAGCTAATTGCTTTGGTTGAACTGAGTACTGAATATAATAATGGAGGCAGAACAGGCTGTCTACTATACAGAATTCAAAACAGAGAGTGGCCTATACTGCTGTGGTGTCCAATATTGTATGCAAACTAGGAGCACTAATGGAGGTATCCCTTTAAAAAGACGTCAAGGCTGAGTTTTTGCGTAAAATGCTGACTAGAGTGCCATTCACTCGCTCTACCATACCGTTAGTCTCAGGATGATATGGTGTTGACAACACTCCTTTAATAGACATCAACTCATTTAACCGTTTTACTATCTGAGCAGTAAAATTCGTGCCATTATCTGTTAAGATCTTCTGTGGGCATCCATGCTTGAGTTTTTTATTATCCATAATGAACTTGGCAGTAAGAGCCCCAAAGTCTTAAATTGCTTTTCTTCCACCTCATTAGATGGCCAATAGCAACAATTATGTTTTTGTTGATTAGGCTACTCACAGGGAAAAGGGCCAACTACATCAATCAATACGGTATGCCATGACCAGTTGAGTTTGATTAAACGATGCTTCACATCTGAATTCATGGGTTTTGCAATCTGGCATGATTGACATTTGTTGAGTACATCTTTGATATCAAATCACATTGAATCCCATTAGTCACTTGACCAATTTAATTCTAGCATTTTGGTCAATCCTCCATGCCCTACGGCCTTTTGCGCTTGTGTAATAATCTTTATTCAGTCATAAGATTTTGGGAAAATTTGACGCTGCCTATTGGGCCTGAGTTTGTATAAAGCTCCATTCCAATATTTAGTTTTGTTTAATGATTTTTTGATTGCTTTTTTCACTTAAGTTGGCTCATCTTCATATTTCCATTAATCATCTTTTCATGAAATTCATTGGTCAAACTGCTCAGGACATATTCAATAGGAAGTCGCAATAATCTGATCTACATTTTGATGGGCTGCTCCAGCTCTATAAATAATTTCATAATTCTACGCTTGTAATTTCAGTGCCCAGCGGGCTAATCATCCCTCAGGTTCCTTGAGGTTGTGGAGCCATCTTAATGAGCTGTTACCAGTCTCTACTTGAAATTTGGCGCCATGAACGTAAACTTAAAATTGTTTACACATGTAGATGACAGCCAAACACTCTCGTTTGGTCCCTGTATAATTACACTCATGCTTATACAGCGTCCTGCTGCAATAAGCGACTAGATGCTCCTCATCATCTTCCCCAATCTGAGATAGCACACCCCCAATTGCAGTCAATGAGGCGCTGTTTTGTATGATAAAAGGTCTGCTGAAATCTGGATATTGGAGGATAGGCGCCATGCTATTTTGGTTTTCAAAGCCTCAAAGGCCTTTTGGCACTCATCTGCCCAGAAAAAATGAACTCCTCCTTGTAGCAAATGAAATAGGGGCTCAGCAATCCTTGCAAACCCTTCTAAAAATCTTTGATCGTATCCTACCATGCCTAAGAACACTTGAACATCCTTCATACTCATCAGAGGTTGCATTTTGTTAATTGCCTTCACCTTTTGAGGTTGAGGCTGCAAGCCCTTGGAATTAATAACAAACCTGAGGTATTCCAATTTTTGCTTAAAGGAATGACATTTTCTATGTTTTATCTTCAGATTAGCCTTCACCAGTCATTCAAACACTTGTTCATGGGCTCCAAATGTTCAGAAAACATTTTCAAAAAGACATTAATATCATCCAGGTAAATCAGTATGCAGGATAATTTAAGGTCCCCCAAAATTGAGTCCATTGTGCGTTATAAAGTTTCTGGCGCATTGCACAGCCCTGTGGCATGCGCTTCAGCTGAAACAGTCCTTGAGTAGCAATCATTGCACACTTCTCCTGCTCCTCTTGAGGCAGTTCAGTTTGCCAATATCCTGAGATAAGGTCCACTGCAGTAGAATACTTTGCCCCTCCAGGACAGTCTAAAGCATCATCAATTCTGGGCAACAGATACAAATCTTTTTTCATAATGGCATTAAGGAATCAATAATTAATTACAACTCAATTGCTGCCATCTTTTTCCTTTATGATTAAAACTGTACTAGCCCATGAGCTTTTAGAGGGCACAGTCATTCCACCTTTCAACAATTTTTCTAGATCTTCACCAACTATTTCGTCACTAGCCCTGGGGCATCAAATTGGCCTCATTTTAATGGGCATGTGGTCCCCAGTGTCAACAAAATGCTGTACTCCTTTTGCACTACCTAAATCTTGATCATTTTTGGCGAAAATTTCAAAGTATCGTTCAAACAAATCTAGTTCTTCATCCTTTTGTTGTTCTGATAATCCAGTAAATGATTCTCAAGAAATTACAGTATGTGCCCCAAGGGTTTTATTCAGTAAACTGAGCTGGGATAAATCACCAAATTTGACAGCTGATTTTATTTTGTCCCATGGAAACAGATGCATGAATGCGACTACTTAATCTTTTTTGACCTTAATACTTTTGTTGGTCAAATTTGCTAATAGGACATTGATTTCCCCATGCACTGGTATAAGTATTTCAGGCGCCACACTAGGTTCCATACGAAAATGATGTCACAAGGATACAACCTCCCCATATAGTCATTCTGGAATATTCAGCGTGGTCCCAGTCTTCATACCCATTTGATGGCCTGGAGCTATTGCCACTCCTTATTCACACATAGAGGTATTCCTCAATTTTCGTTTATAGCAGCTGGCATGGGATGGCTTCAGTTTCCTCACTAAATATATCCTACTGGTATTATCCCATTGGCATAAGATATATTGATAAAGTTTCTACAATGGCTTGCAGGCTTTTGATTGTCATGAGAGAAATAAATTGGAAGTGATTGGCCTAATATCGTTAAAACTTTTTCTTTAAAATTACATGAGATTCCATAGGTCCTTAGAAAACTCGTTCCAATTAAAATGTCATAATTGGTGTTCAGAAGCACTATTGCGGGTGCAGCTACTACTAAAGCTCCAAATTGCAGTGGCAAGGCGCTATAAGCTCCTTCACTCTCAGTTATGTTGAGGCCCACAGTCCCATATTCCCAATGGTGTTCAATGTCCAGAGCAATTTTCAGTTTTTTCACCAACTTTGTGGAAACAATGTTTACAGGTGCTCCACTATCAACAATAGCTACAACTTTGATCTTGTTGACCAGAATGTCCATGTAAGTGCACTCAGAGTAATAGGAATTAATATAGTTTACTAAGTGAATATGTGAAGAATCCCGAGAATTAAGAGTGTTCTTCAGAGTATTTCCAGTACTGGGATATTCATGGAATGATGTGTTGATTGGCATTGCTATATTAACCCCTTTCAGGCTTAGGTATCTGATGTATTGCTCAGTCCTTCTGCTGGAATATTCTCAATTATTTGTTGCACATATGGTTTAGTGACTATTTCAGAGTCTTCAGGTATGACAACCTTACTCTGATAGTGAGTTACCACATGTATGTTTGTAGAATCCTCATCCGGTACTAAAATGGAATTTGTTTCATTGTTAAGCCTGGCCCCGTGGCCTGCATATTCTTGTCAATCAGGTAGAACTGGTTTTTCTGCCACAATAGAGCATCCCACATCCATTGTGCTTATTCTTTTCCCTTCACTGCACATTATTGGGAAGGACTACATTGACATTATGCTGATGGCATCAAGAAGCAAAGTGTCCTTTATGGTTGCAATTATAGCAGGTAATGTCATTCATTGAGCGTGAGGCCTTTGTATTATAATTTTGCTCAGTTTTCACAGGCGAATCATTATCAAACTTCTTATTGGTTTTGAAGGGTTTCCCAACAGAGGCAGGTCCTGATTTGTACTCAGTATTAGGAGGACCGTAATTCTGTTAACATCTTTGCAAATAATCAACTAGTTCAGATGTTGCAAGATTTTGTACAAAAGCAGGCATTAAAACGTTTGACAAATTTTGGTAAGATTGTACCGCATGTTCTAGTGCAATCTTAGCACCAAAATTGACCATAGCCTTTGCGCCTAGGAGAACTCGCACTTCACAATAGAATTGATCTGCAAATTTGTCAATTGCTTTAGCTTTCTTAAAGCAAATGTTTATAAATTTAGATTTTTGGTCAACATTCGTTCTGGACCTCCAAATTCATAAAGCACAGCCTCTTTGACTTTTGTGTAAGTAGAGTTTTTGTTGATATGGGGCATAATCAATTCAATGCTCCACTCATCCAAACAGTTAATCATAGTGGCTGCTTTGTTGCGGTTGCTGGCCACATACATAGCCAATTCAAAGCGTTTGACAATGTTGTTATACTCTCATTCTTGGCAGATGCAGGCAGGTTCACTGGTTTGTAATTATTGCTTTCCTGATAATAGTTATCACAATTACTTTTTTGTTGGATTGGGACAGGTGTAAAAGGGCGCTGAGGCACTGCGCCATGGTTTAAGGTGTTGGGGTTGGCCAAAGCACCATATTGCTAGGCATTTGTCGACATGGCACAGCATCCATTTCAGTAGTTACTTCCAAAGCTTCGTCATCATAGTATTCAGAAGATTTTTCAGTTGAATGGTTCATGGCACATTGGCAACGCACATTGTCTAAAGCTCATATTTGATTGTTAATTTCATTTTACCAATTAACATGATTTTGCTTTTTTAACTTTAACTTTGCAATTTCCTCATTCAAGATAGTAGTTTGTAGTTGCAAGGTGGAAATCACTTAGTCCCTTTCCTTAATTGTCTTCTTACGCTGTTTATTTTCCATGAACAATATTGTTTGACTCATTAATATTGATGACCTCCTCATTATGATCATTGATCTGTCAATTAAGATGATTAATAGAATATTGAACTTTTCATTTTCTGCCCGTTAGCCTTCAAATTGTTTTTGCCAGTAGTTAATTTTTCCAGTGTATTCATCCTTCATATGCGAAATTTGGGCGCTCTTTCATCTATACTGGTCACGAAATTCATTATATGGTTTAGCTGTGCCTCTTGGGATTCATGATTAAGCCTCATGAACTCTGAAACATTAATAAAAGTCTGTGTGATATTGTTAACCCAAGTTTTGGTAATTCCTCTTTCTTCTAAGAAATTGTCAAAGATAAGATGCAATCTGTCATTTAGCTCTTGTGCTAATTCTGCTACCATGTCATTAGCCCAAATATCTATATTATAGTTTTCTTCCAAACTAGTACAGACTTCAGCAAAGTTGGCTTCTAATCATTCATTCAAAATTTAGGCCATCTGGCTGGAGTTGCGTGAGAAGTTTACCAACTTGGTAATGGCCACGTGATGGCGGGCAATTGTCATCTGAGTGTTTCTGGAAGTGGGGTGTACAAATTCAATCTAGTATTAGGAGATATTCTCTATCACAATTAAATTATTTTGAACTTGAGCTACGCTCAATTGATGATGAGCTATATATCTCCTCCACAACACATCTTGCTGTTGTTGGCGATAAAAATGATTGCTACTATTAACTGCAGGCACTTGTCCCATTTGATACCCTCTTAACAACTGATGTTCAAGACGTTCCAGCTCTTCAGATGAAATGGGTTATTGGGGTAGGTAATAATAGGTACATCATTCCAATTAATATGGGACACAGCCATTTCAGTATTCCCATTTGGGACCAGTAATAGCTTTAAATAATTGATTGGTATTACTCCCATACTTGGTGTGGTCACCATCTGCGTTCCCAGCCATGAGCATCACTTGTTGAATTTAAGGTCTATTAAGGATAGCTGGTCCTTCTTCTGCAGTAAGGTTGAGTTTCAAACACCTATTGTATGAAGACAATAAATCAGACGGTGACTATAGCTTTAATATAACTCCTTGGTAATTATACTTGAAACCATATTCTTCTATCATTACTTAGACAATGGCACGCTTCCCTGATCATTCTGATCTAAGTAATTTCTTGACTTAATACAACATAAAGTATTAATACAAAAAAGCTTATATGCTAAACTATAACCTTTGATAATAGTTGAAGATAGTTTATTAGTATCAACTTGAGATAATTTATAGGGTTTGATTTTCACCACATCATATCCATGACGCCTCAATTTCAATGGCACTTGGCCAGAGAAAGTAAAAAATTCGTTTGAGGGTCTACAATCCATTTGACTCAAGACATCTCAAACGCCTCAGAGTTGGTCTCAAACTCAGAAATATTCTCATGACAGCGTTTCTAAATCATCTGCAAATAGCTGAACTGATACTCATTTCAAGCAATTGGCAGCACATACCAAGGCGATTTGTACCACTAATTAGTAAACATATTTCATCAAAAACTCAATTGACATTAAAAACTAATTTTGACATAGACTAAAAAAGCCCATGTGCCCAAGTTATTTAGTCAGCTATTATTTTAAGTCTGACCAAATTAACAAAGTCACTGAGACCGTGTCATCATAGTCAAATATTATTAAGTGGATGAACTAGGCCACAAATCTTAAGCTTTACATAAGCTTATAATATCTTCTGATCTATAATCACTGATATCTGATATGATCCATAATAAATATAAATGTTAACATTATTATGTCCCTATCAAATATATGACAATTAGATTCAGTCAAAAACTCAACTTTGGAGAAGGCCGTTCCGCTCTGTCCTATCTATCTTGGCTTGGCACAGACTAAGCATTGCTCTATCCACGTGGCGACATCCTTTGTCAACTCAATCCAACCATACCATCACTTGAGTAAAGTGATACATTTTTTGCAACAGGATGGTCCATGGTTGGGGGATAATGATGCTCCCTTATGACGTGGGAACGCAGCTCGTAATGAACCCATGCTTTTTCATGAAAATATATTACCCTATCCTTTTTGGAAATCATCCAGAAGGGATTTACCTGCCTGAATCTTCCCTAGGAGTTCATGCCATTCAGGAGCTGTGGACTGGGATGCCAAAACAGCATCCAGGAGAGAACCCTCGCTGGTAGGTGACACCAGGGCTGGATCAAGTGGAGTAACTCTAGTCACTGGCTGGACTGGCTCTAATGGGGTAACTTTACTCACCAGCTCAACAGAAGTCTCATGAATTATGGAGGATGTGGAACTGCAGGATCTGGATTTGGGCTTAGACTTAATTTGGATTTGAGCTGGGATTTGGGATTTGTCTTGGTTATAGGTTCTGGAGTGAGAGGTGCAACAACGGCAATAGCTGGGTGTGGGGGAACTATAATATGGTTGAGGGAAACTAATGTTACCAACTCAAGACCTGTCTCCACAGCCGGATTCATTAGAGAATTTTGACTCTTGTATCAGGTAATATATGAGTGGCCTCATTGACAAAATCATACTTAAAGTTGAAACTATGAAGGTTGCGGCGGGTCCTAGTCTGTTTGTGAGCCAACTTCTTGGGTTTGCAATACTAAGTAAGTGAGTGGTGGTCTGTGCGCATAACCGCTGTATGCTTTGCACCCTGTAACAGGTATTGCCAGTGCATTAAAGAGCATGACACCGCTACCAACATTTTATCATAAATGGCCTAGACGCGCTCCCTGACACTAAGTTTTTTGAGAAGTACGCTACAGGGTGTTTCTAGCACTCATGTTCTTGCAGGAGGACAGTTTAACTGAAGTACCAGAGGCGTCACATGCCACAATAAAAGGCTTGTCCTTATCAACATGACGCAAAACAAAAGCAGAAGTGAAAACATCTTTTATTGACTCAAAAGCCTTTAGGCACTCTGGTGTCTAAACAAATGGTGCATTCTTCCCAGTGAGGGAGTGAAGGTTGAGGCCAGCTCGGAAATGCTGGTGAGAACTTTTTATTGAAAGTACCTGAACCTAAGAAACTCCGCAGTTTCTTCCATGTTACTGGGGTAGGCCATACAATATATCTTCCAATTTGGAAGGCGCAATGGCATACCCATCCTCTAAGATCAAGTTACCTTAGAATGAACTTAATCCTTATAGATTCTACATTTGGAGGGTTTGGCAGCCAGTCCAACTCTTTGGAGTGCAGCTACAGCCGCCAAATTCTTGGCGTGCTGCTCCTCATTGGGAGAGTGTATTAAGATGCCGTCCACATAGTCAATTTCACAGGAGGAATTTAAAATATCAAGGGCATTTTAGTTTTCACTGGAGCACAGCTGATGCGTATTTCAATCTAAAGGGCATTACTTTAAACTAATAAATATCATACCAGGTAAATTGCAGTCAACTACTCCTGGCCAGCCTTGACCTGCAACTGATGGAAAGCGTCACTAGATCAATCTTATAGAACACCTTTTATTTATAGATTGTTTTTGAAATCACTGCCTCCAAGGGAAAAGGGTAGGGATAAGGAACCTTCAAATTATTCAAGTGTTCATGATCCACTCATGGTCTTAAAGTAGAATCTGGCTTCTGGGAGAAGAACACATGAAAGTACACAAAAGAGGTTTTCTTGACCATCCACCCCTTCATTACCATGTCATCAATCCACGTCTTCAAAGCCTGGTCTTTGCAGCCATGTAAGGATATAGGGGACAGTTTTTTTATTGGATCAATTGTTAACTTAAAAACTCAAATCAAATTCTGAGTGATTGAAAAATTCGTTGACCCCTTCCACGTTAAAACTGATCTTAATGGAGCGAGGCTAGCGGAAAAATAGGAAGCTCAGGCATAATATCTGTGGAGGAGTATTTTATGGTAGCCTTTAGCGCACTGCGTGTTGCTAGGGTGGGAAGAAGGGGGATTTCACCCAAGTGAGCATTAGAGGTTAATGCTAGCATATTCTGCTCTAAGTCAATACTCACTGATTGGTGGTGTCACCATCTTACCCCTAATCTTACTGGGTAACACAATTTCGGGATTGCCATGAAGTGTGCCATAAAATCATATTTGTGGTCCCTAAAGTGCAATGGTTTACATAGAGGGAGTGTAACAATAGGGACCTGTGACGCCTTAAGACAGGCGAACCTGAAGTGACTGTAAGATCCAAAGCCTGCACTACCTTAGAGTCAATGTAATTCCCAAGTCACCAATATCCACTAAGGCAGTTATAGTTACCATCCGGTGCCCTACATGAACTTGAATAGGAACAAGAAGTAAGCACGATCCATGGTATTTAACTCATCAAGGAAGCAAGGGTTATTCCAGATGAGGTAACCCTGGCAGGGTTATGCATCCTGCCACCCCGTTTATGAATTGAGTGGTCACAGAAGCAGCCTGAGCATAAGTCAAAGGTGCAGACGTAGGATCTGCAGGGTCAGATAAGGGGTGCACTACTAAAATTCACATTAAACAGGATAAGTGTGATACTTCTCCTCCATTTTCTTGACAGCTGAAATGTGATTGGTAGTGTGAGCTGGGGCTTCCAGGTCTATGCTGATTGAAATCTACATCAACTGGTCATTTGAAAAATATATGTGAGGAAGTTACTGAAGTGTGTGACTGGTCTGAATGAACCATTATGGCCCCTCCAGGACCCTGTGGGGGCTAGCGCCAGCCTCAGTGTGATAATCTAGGTCCATGTTGTACAGGGGTAAATGCATATTATCATATTCTATCACACCTTGTGCGTTTACAGGGGCAAAGGTTTCCAATAGTCAAGAGTGTGGGGTTCACCCACCTTCAGAAAAATTCACGATACTATCGCTTGTTTCTCCCTTATTGTCAAGTTCCAACACCTGAGTGTGGCCCTAACGTGAGCAAACTAAGGTGGACTGCAAACTCTGGCTGTTTACAGTGAGGCAAGGGTGAAGAAGAGATTTTGGGTTTTGCAACCCCAGCTGATAGGACCTGCTGCATTCTTATAACACGAGTATACTGTGGACAACCGCAAAGGAGCACTTGTAAGTAGGAAATTAAACTATGGGTGGTGGCAGAGTCATTCAATGCCAAAAGGTTTTGAACCAACAACTGCACTTTTATTTTATTAGGTTGGGTTATAATGTTAGGAATCCAGCGTGCTATGGAAAGCCTGGCTTTTTGCCGTTGGTACGCCAAGACCCACGAGGTTAGAAAAGGTCCACAAGGCATCGCTGGTTTTAACGAGCTTTGGGAGGGCGCATTGGAAGGTGTTTTAAACAAACTAACCCAGTAAACTGGTGCCTTGTTCCGTGTATGCTTATTAATGTAATACCTAGAGAAAGTCTCCTATAACAATTTTTCAATAATACTAAATGAGCAATATAGATAAAATGACCTAACACCCTACTATTAACAGGGTGATGGGTTATATGGTGGAAAGGGTGGAACATCTATTAAGCTGAATTGCAATAGGGACCAATTCCGTTTTATATTTATTAATTCATGAATTTGATTCCTTATTTTGCCTTGATTGTAACAACTAAGGCTTCCAAGCTATTCTTGGGATGATTTTCTGACTTCAGAATGTCTAAATTCTCATTTTTGGTTTCAGAATGAGTTATCAGATTTGTTCCTCAATTTTGGCTCTTTTTTCAACTTTTTACTCGAATTTTGTCCTCTAGTTAAGGTTTCTCTTTCAAATTGACTTCTGGATGATCTACCAGTTGGGTCAGGGAATGGGACTGTGGCGTGGGGCTCTTAAACACTCCTAAAGTCTTCACAAAGTTGCTTAATTTTTAAATAAAACTTTGCAGATTTTGACACTAGGATGGGCTCAGGTTGGGGGGAAGTGTGAGAGCAGCATGTGACAACAAGGCGGGAGCAGCCACCCATATCTCATCTAGGATATGCTCTAGGTTAGAGATCTGGATGTGAGGATGGCCTTGGGATTTGAATCCATTTTGGTTCAAAAGGGGTTCACACTCTTGTATAGCTCAAAGTCTGGCCCCTGAGTCTTTACACCTCCTCCTGCTCCAGGCTCCACTTGAATTTAATCTCTTTAGCCAGGAGGTAGGTATTGAGCACCGCCAAGTCTGAAAATTGGGGGATGGACTGCCTGAAGTACCCCACCATTCCTAGAATACTTGCATGTCCCTCATAATCTTGGGTGGCTTCATTTCTACAATCACGTTCACTTTCCAATCCTGAGGCTTAATCCTGGATGGGCTAGTCTCACGCCCCAGGAACTCTAGTTTTCACTCGAGGAAAGTAATCTTTTTTCTCTAAATTTCAAGTTAGATGCGTGCAGCCGCGTAAACACCTCCCATAAGTGCTGCAAGTGTTCTTGAAACGTGCAACTGAACACATTGATGTCAATGAGGTATACAGCACACTCAATAACCTAAAATCGTCAAAGATGCGATCCATTACTCGTTGGAAGGTTGCAGGGGCATTACAGAGCACCTGCAGCATCCTCATGGGTTCAAACAATCCATGGCTGCTGATTAAGGCGCATTTCTCCTGGTCTTTGGGCGATAGCTCCATTTGCCAGTAGACACTGGCTAGGTACATGGCCAAAAAGCATCTTGAGCCACTCAGGCACTTCAAAGCGCCATCAATGAACAGCAACGGTTATGAGTCCTTCTTTGTTATCTCACTTAGGCGGTGGTAGTCCATGATAACCCTATGGATCTCATCCTTCTTGCGCACCAGAACAAATGAGATTTTATGGGCTCTTTGATGGATAGATTAGCCAAGCTTTAGCTGAATGATTGAGCTCCTACACAATGAATGCATCCTCTGTTTTCACAAAGTGTTAAGGTTTGGTCTTGAAAGGTGTCAGGTTTTTCCCTTTATTGGGGGAAGCCTCTTATAGGAGTTGCAACTCGCCTATTAAAATTGCTAAATTAGGCTCCCATTATTTGGGCTGAGCCCAAATTAAAGTATCTGGGATTAACCCCATTAAAATTTAATATTAAATTTAAATTAAATTTGATCCAATACTGGCAACTATTGTTGAGGATGTAAATATAATCAATCAGGTCACAACAAATTCCCATCTTGATGCTGAAACCCAATCATATGGCCATTCAGGATTTTTCTGGCGACTAATGTTGAGGATAACCCAAATCTCTATTTATTATTATATTTTTATATATATCCCTTTTGGCAACCAATGCTTAGATCTCCCCTTCTCTAGGCTTTTGTCAACTAGCTCCCATTTACCCTCCTTCTGCTGCCTATCCTGAATTCCCTTTCCTATCCCAATTTTTGCCATAAGGTCCTATAAATACCTCGTGGCTCTATTCCAATAAACCCATCGTTTCTCATATTCTTTAGTTCCTATTATAGCTTTCTTAGGCTCTTGGGGTCTAATACTTCTCTGGGAACTTCAGGGCCCTTATCAACATAGGCCCAGTTAGAGTTTCTCCCCCATGTCCCAACAAAGGGGATAGCGGAACCAGTGTCCATCTTATGGACCTCCATTTTGCACAGGCCATATTCATTATTGCAAGTGCTTAAAATGTCATTAAACTCGTCCAAAATTTTCGTCTACCTCTTATTTCTGCTTAGATGTCACATTCCCAAACCCAAGCTCATTAAACCTCTTAATGTGTGGATGGACTCATATCTTAGTGTCAAACATTTCCCTCTCAGCTGCAAAGGAAGAATGTCCTGGGTAAAAATCAGCTGAAATGGGGAAAGAACAACCATTTCAAGTTTACGATGAACCTAAGAGCAATTTAAATAGCAATAACAATTTTGCTGACCAAAAGACCTTGGTCAATTTTCATTAGAACCCCACAAATTGGGGTAACATGGTTTTGATAAATACTAGGGCAAAAACCATTAAGTCAAGCAGTTGAATTTCTCTGACCACACTTTGGACCCTGGGGCGTCCATCAAATAAAACTCCCCAGCCACAACCAGGTTCCTTCTTGCATCTACGCAGGGACCACCCCCTTTTATAGGCATGGCAGGGTTCCCCTGAGGTAAAATAATCTTCCTCTGATGGGGATTGGCTGAAGCTCACTAAAGCATTACTGCATGGTTACATAATGCCAGCCGTTAATTCCCCATCCATCATACAGCCCAGGTGAATCAAGTATTCTGAGCTTTGATAGGCTGCTTTTCATGTTTTATAATTTGGACAGTAACAAGATGTTCTGAATTTACTATTGAATTTCCTCCGACCTTTGATACAGTTAAATATGGATCAGTTGGATATCAATGGGATCATTTTACTTTCTTACCCTTTGCAGCTAATAAAAATCCATAAAAAACCCATGTTTTTATTAGTGTTTATCTATTAAATTTTATCAAAACTTTTGTGGATCAAGTGGAGTAAGCACCAGTGAGCACATATAAGCTGGATTCCTACACTTGGCAACTGATCAGGTGGGCCTGTACTACAATTTGTCCCTTTTTTAAATTGATCATTTGGATAGTTATGTTCCATAAAACAATGTTCAGCTCTATAGAGGAGCTGGTATCATATTATGCTGGCAGCACTATGGGCTCTTGCTCTTGGATTCCATCTCAACTGTACACTTCCAATATTGTGTCAGGAGGAATCTTAACACTAATTGAAAAGGTCATTATTCTTTGGTCTCCTGGTCAAATTTTCATGGTTTCACTAGCGCTCAAGGGAGTTCCTTCTTCAGCGCTCAATGTAGGAGGTAGTTGATTTGCACCCTTCTACATTATGGTGTAATGGAGTTGGATAAATTGATTGGTCTGTTTCAGCCAAGCATGAACGCTGTTTTGGGGTTCAAAGTCCTCGTCCTTGAACACCATGGGGAGCTGGTAGCTCAAAATGATAACCTTACTTGTGGTAAAGTTGATATTCACCCAAACTCTATAAGAAACTGTGTCCTGATCAGGAAATTGTGGTGGTCATTATCCAACACTACTGCGTGTGCCATCAGGACCATGCGCCAAAATTGTAAAGGCAAATCAAAATAAGCTTCTAAGGCAAGGTAATATCAGGTCTTGCAGTGTAGTATTTCACATCATAGTCAATGTCAGGCATAAGCTTGAGCTTCTTCATAAGTTTAGAGGAGATGATGTTCACTGAAGCCCCAGTTTCCAGTACTTCCAGTACATGAACCTTCTGGATAGTAACTTCCACCTTCATAATGTATTTCTGAAGGGGTACCAGTAGCCAGGTCTTCAGTAGCAAAATACTCAAATTTCTTCAAATTTACAGTGCTTGTATTGGCCTTGGTAGTGTCTTCACTATTAGTTGCCACATCCTTGAAGGTAGACGTGACCAACTGCTCACTTTCTTAACTGAATTGATCACACGGGTAAGCTTATTTGCCTTGGCCAAGTAGGCATCACTTGATACAGATCTATCAGCACCTTGAACTCTCAAACTAGATGGTACAGCCACTGTGCTATGTGCTCTTAACACATAGTAACCTGCACTAGATAAGTCTTCATCTTCATGGTCATCCTCAAACTCAGTGTGGAAATTTACGAAATTCTTGTATTAGGTGTGTCCTCTTTAGGGTCTTGCTCCTTGCTTTTTGGCCTTAGCTAATGGACAGGATCGAACATAGTGCCTAGGGTAATGATACTTATGGCACTTAAATTCTTGGCGTGGCAAGCGTTCAGGAGGTTTGTTGCTCTTATCCTTGGGATTTTCAAACTTGTCATTAGCGACATAAACGGCCTTATTGACTCATCAAAGGGGTGGTGTAGGTGGCATGCCTTTAAATTCAGTTTTGTAGGTCCCTTGTATGTTGAGCAACGCCTTATTAAGCACTTTAAGGGACATTGCGCGCTTGACTGCCAAAGTCATGCTCATCTTCAGTTCAGGATGCATCTCCAGGGAGCTTAATAAAGCGGTTATGGCGGTAGTCAGATCCATTGTACCTGTGGTCCATAACTGCCGGGCCTTAAGGTAGAAACAAGAAGCGTAATTTGCAACTGACTCATTTGCCCATTTTCATTAACAAGAACTGTTGCTTCATATTAATCACATCCTGTTCATTACAAACTCAGAGATTAAGATGTTCATGATTTGGTCCAAAATAATCCAGGTCTCAAGCTCGTGCTGAAAAGCTCCTGATTCTCATGTCTCATGAATCCTTATAAGTGGTAAGCCTTCTGGTGATTGCTAGTGTCATCCATGCTATTTTCGTGCATTTGTAGTAAACCAGCAATTGTCCCCTCTCCAGGTGTGTACATGGTCTTGAAATATGGTTTAAAGTATGGATCCACTTAAATAGGATCAGCGTGCATCCTTTCCGGCTAAGTACAAGTTCTGACTGTGTGATGCATTCCTTTATCAGTCCACACAGATGCCTCCATTCAAGTTATGGATTGCGTAGAGATAAGCTCCGGTAAGGCGTTCATTAGTTCCTTCAAATCTTCAATACTTTATCCATTGCAAACAGCATATTTTCATGCTTTTACATGCGCTCTCTATAATCATTCAAAGTGGTAATAGTTTCTCCATTTTCTTTTTCAGAAAATACAAGTTTATCCTTAAAGTTCTTAAGTGTAGCTTCCAATTTTTCAATTGGTGAGGGTCCTCTCTCTCTGGGTAGTGAGGCAATTCTAGCTATTCTAGCGGTCTCTTGACATGCCTAATATTGGTACTTAGATCATACACTTCAAATTCCATGGTACGGAATCTAGTACATATGGTATCCTCCTCCCTCACCAGGAGTTCAGAGTAATCCTTTTCACCATATCCATGATATACATCTATATTTTCATCATCATTAAATTTCACAGAAGAACTATCATGACCATTGCTAGGGCCTGATGGTGCCATATTTGTAGTAAGCGCCAAAGTTACCGCTGACCTCAGCTTGCTTAACTTCAGAGGCTGACTCACTGCTCAGTATGTCTATTCTGCGAAGATTAGGCACCAAACAACCTTTGCTAACATCATAGTTGCTCTTGCTAAGAAAACTCTTCTCATATGCTACCCCTTGGTGCATCAATCACTTGGATAACTTGTCCAGGCCCATGGAAAACTTCTTAACAATCTTAGACATTTTTGATGTAATCTGGTCTTCGTGACTCAATGAAAACTTTCCAACCTCTTCCTTTACGTTATCATTACCAAGGTATCCTTGAGAGTATATTTTACTAAACATGTCAATCCCAGACTGGTTACTGGCGATTGCTAACTTGATATAACACAAGTTCAAACAAGGAAGATAAACTCAAGATTCTGTAGAAAGTTTTTTTGTCAAAAATAAAAGGTGAAGCATTTTAATTTAAGGATAAATTAAGCTATGAAATAAATGGGATATTCATAAGTATTTGTGATTTTAGGATCAGATATTGAGAATTTTTCATAATCCTCTAGTCAGACGGCGTCTGATTGCTGCTTTTGCTATATTCATACGGCATCTGACTTCTGCTTTTATAACTTCACTCATATGAGCCAACTCTTTTATGCGCAAGCTCCATCTTGCAGTGGTTACCCCTGAACCTGGATGTTAAAAGGCATTTGTGATAGGTCCCGCTTCTGGGTCTTGGCTCATTGTGCTTGATTTGATTATTGCTTTATTATTAAATCTAGTAATATGTGTCTCGACTTTAGGTTTGAGTGATGGTGCTCCTATGATGCGCCTCACATCTTGGCTTTGAGTCACTCTGGAAATTTAGGCATTGACCAAATTTGTTAAATTTGATGCTAGTCCTTGAATGGCCGCAACGGGAAGATTTGGTTCAGTCATAATTTTGTCACTAGCAGAACGTTAATTATATTAGATTCCCAGAAAGTATAAAAGGGGGATTACTTTTTATATGAAATTTGGGCGGCGTTAAAATCCTCATATTTTAAATCTTCTGAATTGGTGGAGAAAAAATTATATTGCATGCCATCACTTTGGGCTGACTTAATTTATTGCTAACTACGTCATCCCACGCTGAAAGAATTTTATTTTGACTTTTCTGTGCCTATAAAAGGACCTACTTCGCATGTACCACCACCGGTTTGGGGTTATTTGCACCCATTTCAATGATCAAGGAATGACCAGGAGCACCAGTTGCAGTCTCATCTGCGACATTCAGCTTAAGAAAAAGCTACTGCTTCATTTCCATATAGATGTATCATCACCTAACATGGGTTTACTAACATAATTCTCTCCAGTAATGAACAAAACTTTTGTCAATGCTGGTGCAATAATTAACTGGGTTTGTGGCCCAATCAAGTGTTCCTCACCCCTCACCATCCAGCAACTAATGGGATGATGGAGAGATTGAATGCTACATTAACCTCAACCATTTGGAAAATCGCCTCAACCAACCCTTTACTTTGACACAGTAGTTACTTGTGCTATCCTAGCCTATTAAATTACTTACCATAAAAGTTATAAAATTGTCTTTCCTCCAAGCCTTGTATAGAAGGTGTTGTAATTAGTTTCCAACTATAATTATACATTTATATTATAGTTTATAATCAAAAGATCTTTATATAAAAGATCCATCCTGTTCTTAGTAAGTGGCAGGGTGCAAGCCTACTTTATTATATGTAGTTGGTCTTTACTAGTTTACTATTTATTGAATCCCTAATCCACACCAACGCATTCCTTGATCTATTACATTATAGACCACCAGCGCCGTGGCTTAAATTGCCAGATTGCCTCATAAGTTACTTCAGCATCAATATTTTATTTTGCCCTGAATCAGTGTAAAACATTGGTAATAGGTTCCTCTATATTTATTATGTCCAGCTGCTGTTAATTATATTGCATCTGGCACAATTTAATTACAACTGGAAGTTTAATCCTATGTTGGAAATGGCCTGAGCCCTATCACTCATTTGCCTAGTCTAATTGGGATATTATGCAGGTAAATTTTAATCTTAAGTGCTTCTTAGTAACAAGAAATGCACCAATGAGAACGCTGGTAGCAAGAGCATATTTAAGTGAGTTAAAATCTTAAAGAGGGTTCTTTTTTAGCAGCTAGTTTTAGTATACTATTACGTTGGCTATAGTGAGTTCCAGAGTCACTGCAATATCTAATACTACAGTTTACTATCTTCTGATATTTAATAAAACACATATTCTCATAACTAAGGTTCCATTTAGTATTTTTTTACCCAGGTTGCTGTCCTCAATCAGTATCTAGTTTAGTAGTATTTTGACTTGTGCCTCTGAAATATGACGTCAAAGCGCCGATTTCAACAAAAGTATAAATAATTTTTCTCTAAAGTGAAGCCCATGTTAGAATAAGACTCCTTCAACACCCCTGAAGTTACTATAATAGTTATTGCTAATGAAAAACTTTGGCTTTATTATTTAGCTTATGAGAATTTGCCTGCTACTACCTCCAGAGAGACAAGTCATTTTAGCAAGAAATATACCCCCAGAATACCTCCCAGATGGGTGACTTAATCCTCTTTTTCCATCACTGACCAGGTGGAAGAGACAACAAATTATTTTTAATTGGTGTGACCTTACAAAGTCGTTTATAAATGAGGAAATGAACAGTTGATTGTCAAACTTTCCCAGATGATTGGTGATACATAGAGTGCATAGCCAATATCTTTGACACTTTACCCCCCTACAAAAAGATCTAAAAGGGGACGTTGTCAGGGTTTCAGCCCAAACTGAAAGTTTGATCACCTCTGATGGCAAGATTTAAATCCAATCCAAAGGAATAATAAAAACATCTGTCAGGAACATCCCCAATCTAAAGAATTAAACACTCCAAATGTCAGAGTTCAAACTCAATCCAAAGATCAAATTTTACTAATACAAGAAAGTAACAAGATGCCACGGAAAACTTAAATAGAAAATTAGTATAGATCTTGTTTTGAAAGCGCCTGGGAATTTCCCATGATGAATTATACCAATTACCCCTAATATTGGCTGTCAAATAAACTGAATTAAGTTCCTTCCACTATAACTTGGGTTGCTACTATAATTATAGCAAAATTTAAGGATAATCACCAATTAAGGAGTTTTACCCCTGAATTGTCAAAATATTTTTTATGATATATAAAATCCTTGTTCTAGGGCTTTGGTTGCCCTGAACTTGTCCCAATTGATTTACATTTCTTCCAATACTTTCTGACTGAGATTAAACCTTTCTTTAGATTCTTAAAAAGTTAAAATGAACCTGGCTGTTCGATGTACCAAAACAGCCAAATAAAAGTGTGTGGATCTTGGTCATTGGTACCTCTATTAATAACCAACTGAGACAATATTTTTCGCCACCAATAAAAATTATTTTCAACGTTTAAACCAATACTTTGCAGCTAAGTAAACCACTTTTTCACATTATTAAAACCAGCACCCTGCTAATGATAGGTTCTTGGGTTACTGTTTATTATGAATTTTTTTATCAAATTAAATATATATTCCCACTTTTGATTTTAGTAATTTTTTTACAGTTTATATCTAAGTAGCAATGTAGTTGGAAGGCCTACCAGATAGGTTTCTCAAGAGAAGATAATGTTGGAATTCTCTGACCAGCTCATTAACCACAGCTGCTTCCAAAACACTAGAAACAAACCTTTTCTTTATTACTAGCAGGACGCCCAAACCCTTTCATTCATCTATCATGAATTCACCTTTTAAGACAGAGTGTCACCTTGAAGTTTAGATTTTAATTTTTAAATTCATTGCGAGGAAGGCCAACCATGGGACAGACACTTATGAATTTGACCTGAAGGAAACAAAACTTAGAACAGGGAAGGCACCCTAGAGAAGCAAAGCTATCTCTTGTTGCCAGCAGGAACGCCACTATGGGGAGGGGAGGGAACGTGTGAGGAGGCCGTAGCCACAATTGAACACGTGTGGAGGAAAGGGTCTGATTTGATGAACCAGACTGGGAACCAGGAGGAGACCAGCTGTCAGTGATGGGGTGGGAGGTATCCAAATATCCACGCCTGAAAGTGGTCCACCAAATGAGACCGAAATCTGTGGACAGCTTCTGGGAGGGTGGGGGTGGAGCCTGTGATGGCATCCAAGACAATCGTGTGGATGGTCCGCATGGCTATTGCAACCACCAGAGCATGGAGGGAGGGTGGAAGGGGGAAGCCATTGAAAAAGCTAACATATCTCTTGACAGACTGAAGGGATGTGCTTGATCCTGGCCAAGCAGACATTGAACTTCGCGCCATATCACTCTAGAGGTAGGACACTTCTCCATGCGGTGGAACAGCGTTCCATACTGGCCACACACGACGCAGGATGAGTGTAAAGCGTTAGAGCGCTCAGCCATATGGTACACCCGCCTCAGGCAGCGCCACACATGGGAACAGATTTGAGGCTGCAACAGAGCATGGTGTGCATATTTCCAAATAGTCTTCTGAGTCTCAATGGAGTAAGGGATGTCCATCATGTCCAGGTAGTCCACCCTGGATAGGACATGGGGTCGTGTTGGGATCACGCCATCTTGGATGGGCAGCCCCTGTACCTCTTGTGTGAACTGAGGAGAGGGGCGGCCTCTCTGGGCTGTGTGTCCACTAAAACGAATTCTCCACTCAGCGCTCCACATGGAGAGGAGGATTCGTTTGTAGTGGGTTTTAGTCCCGTGTGGACCTGTGGCCAATAGGTGTGAAGCCAGGTATTTCATCAAGGAGTTAGGGTTCAATGGATTGTTAAGGCCCAAGGCGCGGGAGAAGTTGGAGCGGGCTGCGCGGGACCAGTGTTGGGAGGGGAGCGTAGGGGTGGTGACGGCCACAATCCAGGTGCCCAGGATCTTGGCAGCATAAGCTTTGAAGTCAAGCAGGCCCATGCCACCATGATGATGAGGGCCAAACATGACCTCTAGCCATACTGGTGGTGGGCGGCCTGACCAAAGCCATCCTTGCAGAAGGGCATACAAGGATTTGAAAAAGCTTGGGAGAATGGGATGGCGTGGGCTCCAAACCAGAGTTTGGAGAGGAGCATAGAGTTGGCTAAAACAACCTTGCCAGTAAGGGAAGTAGGGTGGGCTCTAAGGGAGGCTATGCGCTTCGTCACGTTATCCAGAATATGAATTTCCATTACTGCTTATGTGTACCCGCCTGCCTCCACCCACACGCTCAGATGGCGTACTGGCCCTATGGTAGGGCGTGGCATGAAGGGGAGCACTATTGGGGCGGTGTGGGGTGAGCTGGGAGGGCGAGCATGTGTGCGAGAAGATGGGCTGGGCTGAGCACTGGTTGCTGGGGCCCAGCAGGTTTGATACCAACCAAGGAGGATTATTTCGGTTTTGGAAGCATTCAGTGCAGCATTACTTACCCGGGAATACTCCTGGATGAGAGCTTCAAGTGCACGTGCATCTTTATTATTAGACACCCCAACCACACAGTCATCTGCAAATGCCATCATCTTGACTGGGGCTTAGCCTGGTACATGGACCCCAGTGAGTTGGGCATTCACGTTTTGAAGTAATGGGTCAAGGCTGAAGTTGTATAAGAGTGGGCTAAGGGGGTCCCCTTGTTGAAGCCCCTTTGAGGGCGGACTACTTCCGTTAGGAAGCCAGGGCCACGCACTTCCATTGTTGCAGATTCTGTGAGCAGCATTACCCAGTTGATGAAGCGAGGGGGTAGGCGGAGTTGATGGAGGCAGGCCCTGAGGTATTCCCAGTTTACTCTATCATAGGCTTCTGTTGGTCCAAGAATACAAGTGCCCCAGAGGCTGTGGACTGGTATGCGTTAGCCACAGAGTGCACGTTGTCCCAAATTGACCTTCTGGGTATGAAACTGAATTGTTCTGGGGAGATGGTGGCAGATGTTACAATCCCTAAACGGTTAGCCATGATTTTAGTTAAAATTTATGTATCCATGTTAGTTAAAGAAATGGGGCGCCAGTTGGCTAAGTCTAGCTTGTCCCCTTTCTTGAAGAGTGTGATGGTGAAGGCCTCTTGACCTCCTGGTAGAAGGCGCGTATCCAGAAGGCTCTGGTTAAGGGAGGTAAGCAGCAGTGGGGATATATATTTGAAGTACTTTTTATAGAATTCATGTGGAATGCCATCTGGGCCTGGGCATTTCCAATTTGGTGCACCGCGGATGGCTGTCCATAGTTCATTCAGAGTAATCAAATTCATTATTTCTGGGTATTGGGAAATTGTGCGGATGTGGGTTCAGTCAAAAAATTCTGCCACTTCAGCTGGCTGAATTGGATCAGATCAGTATAACTCGGAGTAATACTTTTGTATTTCAAGTGCCACTTTGGCTGATGTATCCATGACGGAATCATCCAATATTCGCACCTGTGTGCAGGCCACGCTCTGGCGTGGTGCAAAAAAATTTTTAAAAAATATGCGGTGCACTTGTCACCCTCTGTAATGTGTTTGGCCCTGTACTGAACATAAACCCAATGTTTGTGTTGCCTTTCAAGCGCGTTGAGGTGGGCGGCTGCTTCTGCCCACTTCTGGCCCCATGCAGGGCTGTAGCCTGTAGCTGAAATGTTGGACTCTAGGTGTGCCAACTCTGCCAGAGCGCGCGAAATGATGGCCAATGTGGCTCATGAGTGCCAGGAGGAGAGGTGGCGAGAGTAACGGAGGGTATCCTCTTTGAAGGTTGACCATGTGGAGATGGGGTCCGCGCAAAACGGTGTAAAAAGTTCTTTTGTCAAAGTTGCTGATTCCGCCCAAGTGGAAAATCCTGGCGATGCAAGTTTATGAGGGTGGAGTTTGCACCAATGTGGGGCCTTAGCCACTGTGACAGGTAGGTAGTAGGTTATTGGGACCAGTCAGTGGTCAGAGAATTCAATTTTTATTGTTTTAAAGTGGGAAATGTGGGGTTGAATTTCGCCAGCATAAGGATAAGGTCGATGTGGGTCATGGACCTTAATTGGCTGTTGTGGACATGGGGGCACATCATGTTTTCAAGTAGTGGGGCTTGCCGCAGCAGCGCATCCATTAACCCAAGGGTGGCCTTTAGAACGCGAAGTCTATATGTGACCCTGTGGGGCATGGGAGGAGGAAGGCCAACGGTCTGTGGGTGTGTTTAGCCAACAGTTCATGTCACCAACTACAAAAGGGTCTGGGGGTAATGGGAGGGATTTGACTAATGAGAAAATTTCTGATGCTCTCGTGCACAGATTGGGGCATAGATGTTGATGATAGCATGAGCCACGTCAACCCACAAGAAAGTGACAATGAGGACTTGGCCATTGAGGAAGGATTCTGATGATAAAAATTTGATAAAGTTGTTTTTATGAAATAGCACCCCACAGTGCTCAGACCAGAAGGAAAGGGAAGGGAGGAGCATGGTTTTCCAAGCATCCTCAGAACCTCGTGGACAGTGGGACTCCTGGATGGCCAGGATATCCACAAGTAAATTTTTTTTGTAAAAACTCAGCTTCCTAGCCCGGGATGGCGAGGCCTTGAGTCTGGCGATATTCAACGTCCCTAAAGTGAAGGTTTCCCCCATCACACCTTAGGTGTGAGGGGGTGGGCACCCAAACCTACTAGCCTCCTCTAGATCCCCATGGGCCTTCATGGCAGTGTGGGTGTTTGCAGCAACGCTATTGGCACTTTTGTTAATTTTAGCAGAAAGGTTTGCGTTGGCTTTTGCCTTCACTTTTATTTCCCTGACATTGAACAAATTTTTTGTGGTGCGGATGAGTTTGGTGCACCAACGATCAGGTCAAAAAAAAAAAAGGGGAATTTTCAGGTAGGTTGGACCCCAAGTCAGTTTCAACCAGAGCTTGGTTGCAAAGATCGGGTGAGATCAAGTCACCCATTGGATCCTCAGATTGGGTGGCCCAATTGGCATGGGCTTCCCAATCTGATTGGTTGAGGGATTCCCAAGTTGCTTCTGCTGCAAAGGTTTTGATGTCCTCCTGGCGTTGGGAGTGTGGGATGGCAGTGGTGACTTTGGACGCTTCCTTGGCCGCGGCCCTGTGGGCCTGCTTGGCCTTCTTCCGCTCTTGCGGGGAAATAGGTTTTACCAGTAGGTAGCAGCCTTGTGCTCCCCACGGGAAAGCCTCTTTGGTGCTTGCGGTTGGTTTGTAGTGCGCCTCTTCACTGGCCATGGCCGCCAAGGGGTGCTCTTGGAATGTGATGCCCTCCTTGGTGGGGCATGCATGTGCCTTATGGCTGAACGTGTCACAGTGGGTGCAGATGGGGGGCGCGCTGTCCACGGTTACCTGGAAAGGGTAGGTGGTATGCCCTTCAATATTGATATATGTGGAGTGCGGGATCTGGGTTAGATCCTTCACGATCTCCTCAGTTGGGGTCAGGACTGCGATGGCTTTGCCAGTGCACAGGTGTGGCATCAGCATAAAGCGTTGCATTTTGAAAGATTGTATTTCGTCATATATGGTGAGACCATCTTTCAGGTGCTGCTCCAAGATGGCACGTTTTACCATAGTAGGCAAAAAGTCAAATGTGAGGAAAATTTGTCTAGATTTTGTCCATCTGGTGCATTTGGTTTCTATGACCCATTGCCCTTTGGGGAGGTCAATAACTACGTGCACTGCAGCAGCTTTGTCTGCTGCCTCCTTGTTTTTGAAACCAAGGTCCAGCCAACTGCGTGACATGGAGTGAGATGTGACATACACCGCAGTTGGGAAAAAGTGTGCACATCCTCACAAAATTTTTCCCATAGATCTGTTTGTTGGATGTCCAGAAACACAAGGACTCCATATTCCACCAACAAGAGTGGTTGGGAGTGCGGCGTGTTGATGTACTGGTTGCATTGCACTTGCCAAGTGAGGATTTCTGGGGAAATAGTGACTGCCAGTTTTTTATTTTTTTCTATTCTGCCAGTTTCTCCAGGGCATAAGTGAACGTTTGAGGCCGCGGGCCTACCACCTGCTCCTCTTACCTTACTTGCCCAACTGCTCCCTGACATGGGCGCAGACTAATCTCCTCTGTGAGATTATCAAACTAGAATCAGACTTTAATTGAATAAGTTGCAAAAGTGATTGCAACGAGAGAGAAAAGTTTATATTTTAAGTTTAGAGCAACTGTTAGGGGATTTAGACACCCATTTCTACAGCACAGTTTCCCATGGCTCAATAATACCCTAACAGCTTGGGTAAAGCCATTAAACTAATTTTTAAAATATAAAGCATGGTTAGTGTTTCTTTCATTACAACATGTCAAGTGTATTTAAGAACAATAAAACTATAAATTAAATAAATAATACTACCACTTGGGAAAGACCATTGAGCCTAAACTTTATATTGTATAGTACTATATTATATTTTTATAATGTAATGGGCTAGCATCATGTCAGTTATCATATAATAACAATTACTAATCTTTTACAATTGATTTTATGCCTTATCAATTGATTTAAGTTATTTATTGGTATCTAATAATTACTCTAAATATAATCATTATAGGTACATATATATTTATATTTGAAGTATAACTTCTAAACATCTAAACCAAAAATTATTTAAGTTTTGCACATATTTTTTAGATTATAAAATTAATATAATCAGGGCTTTAGTATTTTAGTTTAATATGAAGAAAAATATATTAATAAAAAATTATTTAGATTTATTATGGGAATTGGTATATCATTTCAGCTGATCTGTATGGGCCTAGTTAGAGGAATTGGTAGGCTCATTAGTTTTGTCAAGTGGCTTGTGGTTATTAGGTAATTTGATAAATTAGTAAGTTTCAGCTATGCAGATTGTTGGACAATTTAAGGTTTGACTAGTGAGTAAGAATGCTCTTAGGTCAAACATGGTAAATGTTAATATAAATTCTGCTTGCAGGTATCAATAAAATATGTCAAGCGGAGTAATGATATTATTCCACCTATTCAGTTTAAGATAGTGCTTTGCAATGAGGAGGGAACAGTGAGCCCTCAGAAGAATAGACTAACTGACACAGAAGTCCGCCCTCATGCTAGTTTAAATTTACTGCCTCTTCCTAAGGAAAACCAACTCCCTTCTATATGCCTGAGGGGTACAGAGAAGTAAAATATTATATTAGCCAATTGTTACTTAGGAACTCAGGATTTCAGCAGAAATAACCATAAGAGCAAGATGGCTGAAAGGCAGAACTATATTAAAATGCTCCCCCATGCTTATGTCATTCCAAAAGATGAACTCATATCTACAATTAAAGCCAAATTGAGATATCCATGGCCTAACCTGAATTCCCTCACCACTCACTATTAGCCTCAAAATAACATATATTAAGTGGTGTCAATTTGATAAGGGTTCTCTCTACCAGCTCCCCCAAGTATTACTAGTAATATAAATATATAAAAATCCAATTTGTCCTTGTATTTTAGTAACATTCCCTTTTATAAATTGTTAAAGAGCAGTTGAGAGTTGTAAACCTTTTGCAACTACCCTAATGTTGAAATCCTTTATAAACACCGCCTGCAAGCACCTACCATTGCCAGAATTCCAACACAGATAATGACTGTTCAATCTGGTATGTTCATAGATTTTTCAAGCAATTAATAATTTTTGGCTAATTTGATAAGGTTAATGACTTAAACTAAGCTTATGAAAGATAACCAGTTAACTCAATAGGTTCAATGGTTTTGCAATTGGTCTGTTAGTTATTTAGGTAATTTAATAGGCTCAATAGGGTATTCTAAATAATGTAAATTAATCACTTTGATAGGTCCATTGGTTTTGGCTAAATAATAGTGGTAATTTAGAAAATATGAGTAGAAAAACCTGGCGTTTCATTCTTTCCACTTGGCATAACTTTCCAAGTAAAATTACATGAACTTATTTAATAAATTGAATTCACCCATAGTAGTTTCTCTCCAATGTCCTTGGATTCTCTGCCAGCTGCTCCAGTGTGGGGCAGCGGCGAAACTACCCCTGCCATTTTCTGTCCAGCAGGAAAACGCGCTAGGACTGGTTCACCCAGTCACTCCAAACCCATGGGCCAATTCATTCTGCCTAAGGACCTAGATATCCACCTTGCTCATACCCAAGCGGTACCACACTGCCCCCTAGTGCTCCCCTGGAGCAACATACGCTATGGCCTAAGGGTCAAATATGGGAAACTTTTCCCATACCATGACCAATCCATTATCAAAATGGCACAGGCGGTGATGACACCCGCCGGCTTTATAAATTTCCACCCCAATAAGGGGTATTTCAACCTTGGCTTCACCTGAGAAGCCAATGCTGCCACTGCAGCAACTGTGCCCCTGGTATTCCAGGGCACCCCTCTCCCCACAACTCAGACTCAGCTCCCAGCGGACACCACTTTGGTGGTCCAGTTTGCTGGTTTGCCCACCCACCTCCCCTGCGGTGCTCCACCAGGAGCTGATGAACGGTTTGGCAGCCTATGGCTCCAACCCCATCTTTCAATTTGTGGTCCCAAATGGGGCCACACGACTTGCTGGGCCTTGGGCATATGCCACAATAAGCCCTGAATTTAATAAAATTGCAGTGGCAATTCCGCCATGCACCGTTATTCCCTCAGTGCTGACCATCCATTTTGGGCCCATGTCAAGGGTGGGCAGATGATCTGCCCATTATGTTTTGAGTTAGACCACTCAAAGCGCAAGTGCCCCTTCTCAACCACTTCAGGAAGATCGGATGACTCATCTGCTGACCTCCAATCCACTGCCCACCCTGTACAATTTCTGGCATGGGGCACAATCCTACCTCCTCCACCCCCAAAGCCTGTTGCTGCAGCTGCACCTGCAGCCACCAATCATTCTCCTCCTCACCTAATGCCATAAATAATTCCTCCAATCAAGCATCAGATTAGATCCCAGTTTGATACCATGCTTCCTCAAATGAATCAACTGAACCTCAACCGTACGCTGATTCCCCAATCCAATTCAACCAAAACCCATGGGAATTATTGGCTGAAATTGACTAATCAGGTATTTTCAATGAAGAACCATCTCTGCAAATTTAGCGGTTCATTAATGCAGAATGGGACGCCAAATACCCCCTCAACTTTATACCCCACAGCCAAACGCCAAATTGTTTCACAGTGATCACCAGCTTGCAGTCAAAGCAGCTGTAACACCAGATTGTCATCCCCTGCGTAAATCTGTTGCTAAATCAGTAGCAATACTCAAAGGAGGAATTCCACCTCCTGTTATCCCCACAAGCTTAACTCCAAATAGCAAAATATTGGTGAACCAGTATTACAAAAATGCAAACAATGCTATCCAGAACGTGGCAACTATAGCACAGAATCCAAAAGCAAAATAACTCAAACCAACATTGCCACGTTTGTAAAACTCCCAGACGCCCAAATCAAAGCTGAAAAAGCTTTAACTGAATATCTCAGTGCCATTTACCTAGCTGGCAATTTCCTTGAAATTCCAGTTATAAGAGATATTGAACCACATACCGCAGATGCCCCAACGCCATTACTGATGGCCGTGACATGCACCCTACTATGGGAGGAAGAAGCTGCTGCCAAAGAGGCTGCCAAAGATGAGCCCCCTGACCCCCTCTCCTTCCTCCATGGAGGGATAAGCGGCTTCCGCTGCCCACCTGGTTGGTCTGCTTTTAAAGCGTTTCACTTAATCCACTCATTAGGGCGTTTTGTTTGAACCAAGTAGTTACACTAGTTTTTAGTATATTTTAGTTTCAGTAAAGCCCATCCCCTGGTTGGCTTGCCTCAAATAAATAAAACCTGGCGTTTCTCAGGTTTATTTATTATCAGCTGATTTGAACTAATTTAAATTTTATACTATAGCTTGCAAAACCCAGCTGACTTTTTCCTGCATTTGTATATTTATTTATAAAAAAATGGATGGTCTGTATGTAATCTAAAATCTATAAAGCGTTGTGTAAAATGTGGTAAAATGAAAGATGACTCATACTGATAAAAGTTCATGATTTTTAATGGTATAAATAGATGATGAACTATATAGATCTTATGAATAATTCCTGTGAATGAACAATATTTTTGACTATACCAATCGCTATATAATTGAATCAACTTAAAATAATAGAAACTAATATTAACATCTAGCATAACGCAAGTGGTAAACAATATCTTTGGTTTTCTGATTTAAAAATAGATGTACAGAGTTTCTTAATTTCCTACTCTGGAGCAAGCAACGTATAGTTGACCATGAAAAAACATGGATTTTCAAAAAATAATATAGCAACGCGCATCAACTGCCCTTGAGCTTTGTTGATTGTCATTTTGTAAGTAAGATGCACAAGAAAGTGTAGTTATTTGAGTGTAAGGGGAAATCAGTTGGAATCATTGGAATGCGCAGAATCATCACATCTTCTCCTTTACATTTGCTGTTAGTATTTGTTGCTTCAATCACATTTGGAATCAGTTTTTTCATGGAAAGTCTGGTTCTGTTGCACAACTTTGGAAGGTTCAGATTCTGAAAAAGCAGAATTGATGAGCCAACTTCCAAGGCTAGTATGTGCAGTGGCATTCTAGAAGGCTCCAATGAATTGAGAAATTTGACTGGATAATTAACAGCTTGATCCTCTTCTGTAACAGTGTCAATAAATTTGTATTTTGTAACTGCACCAGGAATTTTCAATTGAATCTCATCATTTATTTAATCTGATATCATCATTCTTTGGAGCTAAGATAGCTCGCTCACAAAGTCAATTGTGATTCCTGAAGTTGTTGGCAATGTTTGGGAAAAACTTCTTTTCAAGATCTTCAATTGATGACAGAAGTTGTCAGAAGTTTGGTGTGAATAATATCTCCTGTGTTGCAGGATCAACTGGAAAATTGCCATCACCCATATCCAAAAGTTGCTTGGCAAGTGTTTGTGCAGAAAAATGTCCAAGTAAATGCATATGCATATTGGTCAACAGTGTAATTTTCTTCACATGTCTCCAGAGAGCCAAATTCTTCCAGCATGCGTTCAGCTCATCTGCTGGCATTGATCTTGGAATGATGGGCAAAGTTTGACAGAAATCACTGGTGAGCAGTATCAGAGATCCGCCTATTGGATGTTGATTGCTTCATAAATCTTGCAGAGTAAAATCAAGTGCCTCAAGTCCTTTCTTATGGGCCATGGTACATTCATCCTAAATAATGCGTCAGCATGTTTTTAAGACAGTTGCCATTTCAGATGTATTTCAATGTTGCAAAGAGGATCTGTAGCTATATTTAAGTTCAATTTTAGATTGAAAGCCAAATGTGACATGCGTCCTCCATTGAGTAGCGTTGCTGCAATCCTCAATGATGCCACAGCCAGAGCAATCTCATGCTTCATTTGAATTTCAGTGAGTATGAAATTGAGAAGAAATTTTTCCTTTGCCTCCTGGTGCATCAAGAAAAAGAAGGTCATTATTAGCGCCTTGTATATTCTCTATAACTGTGTCATACACAAGTCATTGGTTATTTAAGAGCTTTTTCTGAGCCTCAACATAAACTTGTAGCGCATTGAAGTTGTAATGTTAGTCTTACAATATGTCTCTATTGACAATTATCGTTTTTGTCACATTCCAGTTAAAATAGCCAAGCTGATTAATGATTTTATTGTTGATTAACATGCACATATCCTCAAGTGATATCATTGAATTATTGAAAATGTCTTTTAAATAATGTACATCCAGGCTGGGGTTGTCTCTGCATGCTCAGAGAAGTATGTCTTAGCTCATACTCTATTTGTGTTTTTTCCATAGATCCTTTGGATCAGAAGGCGCACAGGTTGCCAAAATTATGTCAAACAGGGTTTGTATTTGGTGAGCATGATGTGTTTCAGATGCTTCTGCCAATGTGTTGTTTCAAAGTTGATCATTTTCTAGCAAACCAAGCTTGAAACATGCTTCTCTGTATGTCTGAAACACTTGATCATCAATGGTCTTAATTTCTTGAAATGATGTTAATCCTTTGATCATGTGAAGCGGCATTTACAAGTAGCAATTAGAATTATTCAGATGAACAGTATATACTCATCCCAATGCGCCAGTAGAAAATATGACAGGTATCAAAGAATGCTTGGTGTTTTTTTTCTATGAAAATCCTTTGTTATTTGATTCTAAGTGTAATAGTGTGTGACTTCATGATACAGCAACATTTTTGCAAATTTGTCAGTTGCACACAATTGAAAAAAGCAGTCAACGTTGTGTTTGGTGGATCTTCAGCTCTCTTGGATGCGTTCTCTTCCATGAAGTAGACTTGTTGACCATTTCCAAGTAAACACTGAGATGCATGACAGCAGGAAAGCGTTCATGAATGTTGAAACCAAGAATTCGCCACACATCTGCATTACTGCTAATATAACGTCCCCTTTGAAATTGTTTGCCTTCATTGATGGGTGCATTGGGATTTTTAAGTCCTAAAACTGCCATATCCCTGCCTTCATTAACGTAATTAAATATGTATTTGATTGACTTAACTGAATTGCAAGACTCTATATCAATATGTACATTAAACAATTTTTAAAAGCATAGAAGAGTAGAGCACAATTTATTGATTATCAATTTCAAAAACAACGTTAATGATTTTAATAGTTGTTGTGTCCTCCATCATATGGTTTCTGTCATCTGTACAGTGGATAACCATTGTCACCAGTTTGTGTTTCTGATAAACAGATGATGTGTGTACTTTTGGTACATTTTCCATTTTTCATGCATGGCAAATGTAGGTTGTGTAGCCCACATGTTCCAGAATCATATTTTTTGATAATTTGAATTAATTTTGGATTTTCTTCTGGATTGTGCAGCTCAGCAGTAATGATATTGTCAATTTGAGTTGAAAATTATCTTTATCCAACCAAATTAAGATATGAGCATATGGTAGACCTCTTTTCTGCCATTTAATGGAATACATCCAGTAGCAAGTTTCTCCATATATATGATTCTTAGTGATGAGGTCCATTAAACGTATCAATTGTTGTTTGAAATCTATCACTATGAGGTCATGACAATGGGATGGTTGCTGGCCAGGCAGAAGTAGATCTTTGATTTCAGTCCAAACTAGATTGTATATAAACTTGATGAAAAGATCTGGACATCCATATTTACAAACATATGTCAGAGCATCTTGAGCATATTCATGCATGCATCTTAGAATTCCAGTATACAAAGCCGGAAGTATAGCCATTTGTCCAATGTTAGGAATATTTTCATCCTTTGTAATTGAATCTTGCAAATATATACTATTTGACTCTAATCTTTGATTGATTGTAAAAAATGTAATTAAGTTGTTTGCTTTTGACTTTAGAGTACATATCAATGATGACTTGTTGGAAAAGTTGACAACACTTTAGGATGTGGTTGGATTGTTGTGCTTGAATCATGATACAATATGAATAAAAATCCATACAACTGGCATTTTTCGTTGTCAAAGCACCTGTGATAGAATGAGTTTGATACGATTTGAGATTATAACTATCCTTTCCTCTCGGAAACAGTATTAAATATTGAAGTGCGTCATACAATTGGTGTGTTTCAGTAACACGTTGCTTGGTTTGATCTTGTCTGATGATAACAATATCTTGCCAGGCAATCTCTATTCTGGCAATAACAGCTTCTACTTCAGGGGCCATTGGAGCATTAAAGCATCTTTCATGACCATTTGATGGCATTTTGTCCGCCCTGATAACGACTTTCAAGTCATCCGCTCTCACATTCTCCAATGCAGATTTGAAATCTCTGACCAAACAGTTGTGCTTGTGGAATAATGCTCATAATTCACCAATAATTTCCACATCTGTTGCTTCACTAAAAACGCATCTTTGATTAATCTCCTTCTCCACATTGACCATAAAATAAATTTTCAAAAACTGCAGATCTTCTTTGGGTACTGGAAAAAGTGAACCAATCTGATGATACACTTGTCCTTGCACTTTGAATGTGGGCATGAAATTAACATATCTCACAATATTTGTTGCTCTAAATAATGTCATTTGAAATAATGAGTTGTATTTCCAAATATGCTCTAGAAAGTATTTGGACTCTTGAGTAGTTTCATCCATTTAATTTAGAAGTAGTTCTGGTGGCTCAGCTAGTAGTGGAAATTTGATTTTGCCATTGGAGCAACACATTCTAGGCGTCTCTTTCTGAAACTTCAAAGCATGACAATGTAAGCACAATGTAGCCATTAGACCAATGACAACATTGAGATGCAATTTATAATTGCAGTCTATATTGTAACTGAATGCCGCTTTGTTGAGATTGGCTCTCATTCTTGATTGAGTCTTCTGTGAGAGTTCAGCTTCATATCGTGTGTCTTGCTCTTTGGGTGTTATAGCAGCTCTTGAAGTAGAAGCTCTTTCTTGAAGATTTGCAACTCGTACATTGTGCTGTTGAGATGTTTCAGCAGCTCTTGAAGTAGAGGCTTTGATCCAGTCAGTTTTCTGGCATGCATCTTGCTCTTCAGATGTTTCAGCAGCTCTTGAAGTAGAAGCTCTTGCTCGCTGGCTTTCAACTCATTCATCTTGCTCTTCAGATGTTTCAGTAGCTCTACTGGCTGATCATTGCCACTCATGTCTGGTTGATCTTCCAATGGTTGCTTTTTTGGTGGCATTTCAAATAATTTCCAGTACTTAGTATTTGATAAAGGGATTTCAGGTTTTGTAATGATGCTCACTGATGCAATTTTGCACTAAACTCCAACAACTTGATTCAGGGGAATAAATTTCACCACTTGTAATAAAAATAATAACCTTAAAAAGGTGATTTTTTATATGTTTTTTATTAAGTGTGATATTGGGGGATAAGAAGCAAACCCTTTTAATAAGTCAATGCTTGGATTTAAATTAACTTAGTGCTTGGACTAAGATAGGCATCAATTCAATAGTAGCTTTGAGGAGCTTAGTTAGGCTATCTTTCTCTCGTGAACCTCACTTTTAAATTCAAAAGTGAACAGAACAAGTTTTGAGAGTACATCAGCCTTCCAGTGAGTACTGCAATTATAGAGCAGTACACCACGGCCAAACCACCCAGCGTAAGGAAGTCATTCCGCCCATCTGTGCAAAGCACATAGAAATGGACAGCTTGCTTGCGTTGACTACAACTTAATAAAGAAGAATGTCAAGATGGATGAACCATCTGACTGACTTCCCATTGACCTAGGCCCCCAAACAACTAATAACAGGGAAGGTCTGAAGAATCCTGCACGCTGAATGATTATTTGGCAGCATGAATGACAAAGAGATGTGCGAACGTGATGAAGGGCACAAAAAAACCCTTGCAACAAGCGCAGATAATGGAACTGACTCCCCAGGATCGGTATCCACTGATAACCAGCTGACAGAAGCAATCCTCAGGGAGTGAGGAGCGATGCCAAGAACAGCAGTGTCAGGGATATTCCCCACTAAACCTCAATCAGTAGAGGGTTTGGGGCCTTGCAGGCTAAAAAGATTTTTTAGAAAAACAAAAAATCTGGATGAAGTATTGGTTAAATCTGAAATGGACTCAGATTTGACTAGCGAATATCTGCTGCCCAAACCATTAGGGCAACGACAAAAAAGTTTTTTGCCAATACAGAGAAACTTACCAAAGATTCTCAGTGTATTCACTTGAAGGAGAAGTTGGGAACCAGTTTTGATAAAGCCCAGTTGGGGGGAGAACGGTCCCTGACCACGATTGATCTGGCAACCTGAGAAAATCGTCAGGCATGATCCTCAAAACAATGCACCATTGGTTGCAATCCCTGATGAATTCAAGTCAACAGCGGGGGCTAAATCAGCCCAGAATTTATTTCCAAATCTTAATGAGCCATCAAGGACAATCCCTGACAATTTTAAGTTGATAGAGGGATCTAGAATAGCACAAAATCAGATGCCAAAACATTACAAATCATCAGGGACCAACCCTGACAGTGGCAAAGCTATATTGGGGACCAAATCTGAAGGATTGGACACCCAAAAAAGTCAGCTAAAAAATTAAAAGTGCTACCAGAAAGGGCCAAAACCCTGGCAGCAGTCAAGTCTTCAGCCAGGGCTCTGGTGAAATATACCCCAGTTCAGACAGATATCTTGCGCATTGAAGGTGTGTCCTCCCGTGAAATCAAACAGTGGGAGGCCTTCCAGTTTCCATACTCAACTGCGACTCAATGGGTCTCCAAAAACATCAAACTGGCCATTGCAGCTATTTGGTGGGACCACAAGTTTTCTGCTGGAGCAGCCAAATGCTGGCCCAATACCCAAATCTCAATTGACATGATGGTACTCTTCAAGACATCATGGGTTCAGACTGAAGATGCCCTATAATGGATGAAATTTCCATGGAGAACAAGGTGATTGAAGCTGCAATTCATTAAGAACTAAAACCGGTGGACGTGAAGTCCTGGATAAATGCCAGCATCAACCTTTTAAATGCAATGGAGTATAACAAGGCTGGTATAGCAGTGTGATCCGCTCTAGCTGCTGGGAGCTTGGGCCTCAACCCAATGGAATTGGCCAAATACACGAAACAATTCCTGAATGTCTCAACTGCCCTCAAATGGGCCCAACATACCATTCTAGTAGATATGGCACTGGAATGGTATAATACCACATTCTCTCCAGAGGAGGCGCTATCATGTATCACAGCCAGGTTCAAGGCCACTGAGGCCTTACACTGGTCGTACACCAAAATCCCACCAGCCACTTCATCAGACCTGTTGAAAGTGGGCTGGAAAAAGGAAAGAGAAGTGGAGTTAGGGCCTTCCCAGGATTGGTCGCCAGAAGAGGCCATAAACTGGTCTGCCAACAGGTTCACCCTGATGGAAATGAAATACTGGTTCCAAGTGGGAGCCAGTATGGACCTAGTGCGCGAATGGGTGGATCTGGGGGTGACAAAATCAACACATGAAACCCTTCAAGGCTGACCTTTCCCTACTAAAAAGTGGAAAATATGGTGTGACATCACAACATTTGCCAAAGCTGCAGACTGGGATGCAGCGGGATTCACCCCAGTGTCAGCCCAACGATGAATGGAACATGAGATTTTACCACAGGTGGCAACAGCGATGAAAGGGGTCATGACCCCAGACCTGAGCTGAGAATAGCTCTAAGTGGTGATCAACATTGAAACCATCCAGGATTGAAAGCAATCCTTCCCAGAACTGATGCTAGCTGCCCCAGATGCCGCTGAAGGTTTCACCCCCTCCAAAGCATTCCAATGGAGCAAGGCAGGAGTTCTGGCTGCCATAGCACGGATATTTACAGATGGGGGCTGGAATAGTGTCATGGTAAGGGACTGGTGCCAGCATAGTTCAGTTATGCTGGAGGTCCTTCAGAAATACCTACACCCAACGTGCAGCCTGGATCCACCCTCAAGTGGTACCAACTGGGTTTCTCACCAACAAATGCCCTCAAGTGGCAAAACTTTGAGATAAGAGCACAAATGGCTAAAAGTATCAGTTGCTGAGGTATCGGCATTCATCAAATTAAAGCATTTCTCAATTGGGGATTCAGCCTTGATGAATCAGTAAGCTGGATTTTGAAGGGGAAGACCCTCGCCAATGTGCCTAAACCAAGCATGAAAACCAAGTCCTACAGCGCAGCAGCAGCGCATACTGTTGAAAACACCTGTAATGGAGCAGGAAGCCACATTGAATATATCTGCCAGTTAATCAGCGGAGGCTTTATGGACCTCCAAGTGCCGAAAATCTTACCTAACGGATGCTATAAGAATCCACTTGCAGCTAGTGGAGGAGGAAGAGTGGTCCGATATGATAAATTTAACTTATCAGGAGCTCAACAAAGTCCTAGAAGGAGGGGACTTTGATCATCACTGGGTACCCAAACGAGGGTATATCAATATAGCAATTCCAGGTGAATTGGACCACCAAAACACCTCGAGATTGGGATCAAATATAAGGGAATTTATCTGTGAATGGAGCAAGCCAGATACGCCAATCAAATAGCAATGTGGGTAACTTTCAAAAACCTCCTGATTGAACGCAAAAGGGAGTGGGTACACGAAGCAATCTATACTGGATTATTGTATTATGGAGAAGTATGAGAATTTTGACAAGTGGGCAGTGATTACATCACAAAAGTGCCTCTGCCCCCAGACAGTGGAAGCGCTCTATGAACTGGCACCCTGGATGAAGCTGAACAAAATAGCTTTACCCAGATTCATCCTCCTGCCCAGCCTAGACAGGGTAGTGTACGTTAAACAAGAAGACGCCAAACAAGTGTGCTGGTTCTGTTACCAGACCAGCCACACGATGGCTCAATGCCATCACCGCAAAGGTAAAGCAACTCAGGAGTACAAATATGACCCCATTGGTGGGGTCACCAAGGTCAGAACCAAGACTTTCCTTTGACTAAAAGCCTGGGAATGGATCCTGCATAACCTAATGGAGGTAGCGGATAAGAAACGCCAATAACAAGAGTTGTACTTGTCACATAGGGAAGCATGGAAGTGAGAAGCGGCCAAGCGACCTGAAGCAGACAACGGGCCATTTATAAATCCAAACCCTGAATCATACATAATGGATGAAGGAACAGATCCTGAACCAACAGAGCCACGCCCGTCCCAAGCAGAATGGAGGATCCACAAGGAGGAAAGGTGGCAAAAGGCGAACCTGGAGAAATCCCCTAAGAAGGGATGGATGCAGGATGCAGATAAATTAAAATCAAAGCCCAACAAGCCAAAAAGAGAATTCAAAATTAAACCAGAAATTGTTGGCAAAGCAACCCAAGGAGATTGGCAAAAAATAAGTTAATGCGACAATTGGCAAAGTAAGCTGTATGGATACTGACAAAAAAATTGAAAGCAGCTGACATATTGAACAAAGGGGTGAGAATCCAAACATTGGATGAAGGGGAATCTGCCACTCTGCCAGTAGGGGACAGGGGCACCCAGAGCCAATTATATAACCATGACCAATATCCATTGATATGGATATGGGGATGGCGACTGAATTCCCAGTGCACAGGATGCCTGGTAACATAATCCCAGTCCCGACCAACCAGCCCCAAAAGTTGAGCAATAACCCCCGCCCACCCTCAACTCTATATTCCACCAATAAACAAACCTCAGTACGCAACTCAATTCAGAACCCAGATAATGCTAATCCTAATATCTGTGGGTCAGGAAGTCAGAAATGGGGATTGTGACCACAAATGCTTTTGGGATGGCAAGCATACAAATGAGGAGAAAAATGCATCACTTAAAAACTAATGATTATATTTACTTAATTTTTAATACATAAATGCAAGCTGGTAACCAAAAGGAAATGGTGCTGAGCTCAAACCGTGATGCAGTGAACCACCTGTGGTCCTGCATGATAGTCTGTCAAGCCCTCTGGATGGATCATGTAGTAATTGTCACAATGAATAAGAAAATAGAACTGGAATTCATGGAGGAAACTCATGATAGAAGGATCTTGATAGCGACAGCTACAAACAGGGCAACTGGCAAGAGCCTTTAAGTGGTGGCAGTCTTAGCTCCGCTGAAGCCCCAAGAAAACTGCATTTTTTGTGAATTCCTATTGGAAGTGCCATCCAAAGCAATGACAGTAATATCAGGAGACCTAAATTGTTGGATGAATGCAAGTTTGGATACATTCCCAACTAGTGAATTTCCCAACAGAAAGGCCAATGAGATGCTAGAATACCTAGTCAAATCAGGGATATGCCTAACAATTGACAAAGAGGACAATAACCTAGCCAACTTAATGTGATGGTCATACAACTCCGCCAGATCCCCACAGTCTATTTCTCACCTAGATCACATCCTAGTGTCATCAGATCTCAAGCCGCTGACATCAAACAGTGAGGTCAGTTTAAACGCTGAAAGTGACCACACAGTTGTCTGAATGGATATAAATCTCAACAAAACCCCAAGGCATCACAAATGGTAGTTGGCGCCAGCTACACTGAGGGATAGGGAATGGCGCCAAATGATCAATGAGGGACTGAACTGACTGGTTGCATATCTGGATAGCCATTCAGAGCTGGACCCGTTAAAATGATGGACTCAGATTAAAGCAAAACTGAAGCACAATAGCATGAAGATCAAAAAAGTGACCATCTACAAGCAAAATGCCACCAAAAAACAGCTGAAATCTAAGTTAGGAAAGTTGAGGCTCACCTGGCAGGACAGTGAAGACTGGTGGAGCAAGTACTGGACAATGCACAAAAAGTTCAGGCCCTAATGATGAAGCAAGATTCGGAGTGATGAACCAATGTGACGTACTGATGTCAAAACTTTATAGGGACAATGACCAAAGAGGGCCTGGCACACCTCAAGGAAATCTGAACCAAAGCTAGGATAAGGGAAGTGGAGACAGCGTAACGGGAAGTATCAACTGACCCAGAGATGATCAAGCGTGAAATAGAACAATTCTACAGTGAACTTTTCTGACAATGATAAATGAGCAAATTAGCAATGAATACCCTAATTGACCTGGCCAAGCTGGCTTTGGGGGGTTGTATGCCGACAGATGTCACCAAACTATTGACCAAAATTTCTATTAATGAAGTTTAGTGGGTGCTGAAGGAGTCGCCAAGAATGAAAGCACCAGGCCCTGATAATATATGCGCAGAAATATATAGCATATTCCATAACCAAATCACACCAGAGCTTAAAGCCCTCTTTAACCACTGTTTGCAAAATGGGCAACAAATTCTGGGGGGCAGGAGACCTGAATTGTACTTTTGTACAAAAAGGGACTCCAATGACAACTTCAGAACTGGCACCCAATCGCACTATCAAACACCAATTATAAGCTGCTAAAGCAAATACTATCAAATTGGCTAACTGTGATGGCACCGCGCATGCTCCATAAGGACTAGAACGGATTCATCAAGGGCTAGAGTATTTGGGACAGCATCAGGGCAGTCCAAAACGTACTCCAGGATGCGCGAGGTAACTGAACAGAGGTATCTTATGTTCCTCAATATGGAAAAAGGCATAGGTCAAGTGACGTGGTCATTCCTACATGAGGAGTTAAAGGCGGTTGGTATCCCTGACACTTTCCAAGCATTGATAACAACCTTGTACTTGGGCCTGGTAACTAAGTTTATCATTGCAGATGGTGTAACCAACAATATCCTGGTCAGGCAACGGCTCTGACAAAGTGACCCTATGTCACCAATACTGTTTAATTTGCAGCCAACATTTTGTTGGTGGCAGTGGACATGAAACTCCAGGGCCTAGACCACCCAAACCAAACACCACTGAAAATGCTGGCATTCACCAACAACACGGTAGTAGGCATAAGCTCACCAATTGACCTCCAGGGCGCCAAAGAACTTCTAGACCAATATAAATTAGCCTCAAATTTGAAAGTCAGCTTAGCAAAACCTCAGTAATGAGGATCAGCATCCTAAACTTCACCTGCCGACTGACACAACGCCAATCATGAACTTCCAGATGATTTGATATCTTGGAATACTCTTCAACGATAGGGGACCCGCAGTACTGTAAACCAAACAAGAGGTATTGTCAAGCTTATTGACCTGTATGGCATGCTGGAAGTATGCCAGACTATGCCTCGAAGAGAAAGTGCAGGCAATCAACATCTTCAATCTCTCCAAGTTGTGGTACATCGCCCATGCGCTGCCAATGAGCCCAAACCTGGAGAAGTAAATCAGGACAATGCTCCATACCTTCCTGTGGTTCAAGGTGAAGGTGGCATCAATAGCAATGGAAACCCTGTCAAAATAGAAGAGCAAAGGAGGCTTGGGCCTCACGGACTTCAAATCCCATGCTCATCAGATTTGGGCGAGGTTGTTCCTTAAACTAATGCAAACACACATGCGCTGCCTGACCCTAATGTGGGGCATGAACTGGGCAAGAGCCCAAGGTCTCCAAAAGCTGGTCTCTCCTCAGTCAATATATGAATGGATGGCAGACCACCTGCAAATATTCTCCTGAAAGGGTACTCCATACTACTAGTAACTATACAATCAGGTGGTGCGCCAGGGCGTTTGGTCGTTCAAGCAGTTAAATTGGGATGCCAACCAAATCCACAGGGATGTTGAGGCTCATAACTCTGCAATGATTTCCACAACGAGCTGGGGAGGAGCAAAATCAAATAGCCAACAAATATGCCACTAAATCGATCAAAATAAAGTACAAATTGACACTAATCAAGTACGGGGATCCGCTCCTGAAACCTGGGTGCAACCAATCCACTCAACCCTGGATCCTAAATGACTGGGCTGCCAAAGGCCACAACAACTACCCAGTGAAGGAGTTGATCTCAGGGCTGAACTCCCGTTTGGTAACAGCTAAGCAGAGATCAGCAACCTGACATATCCTAAAACACACATAAAATTGGGCAAATACAGTGGGCCAGATTGCCCACACAAGGAGTGCCCCATATGCACTGAACTGGAAGCAGATATTGTTCACTGATATTACAAATGCGCCATGTTCAAAAAATACTGGTCTACAATATGACATATCCTATTGGGTGAACAATTGTCAATAGAAACATATCCATCACAGGATCAATTTTTTACAAAAACTCTGAGAATAGCCCAATCCAACTATGAACCTTCATCTACCATTATTATGTATGGGTAATTCATTTGGCTCTCATTGCCAAGAGCTTGAGCAACGAGTGCCCCCATCACAAGATTTTGGTGATGAAGACTATTTGGATTATCTCCAATCAGCTCTGACAGATCTCCAAATTCTCATGCTTAAACCCCCTGATGTTACAAAGCTTCACGTGTGTCTTTCCCTGACAGATTGCTTGTTGTATGCAATGAGGCAACTAATCGACTAAGAATCAAATGGCTGTAAGCCCGCTAATGCTAGAACTGTTGCTAGCAATGGCAATCGCTGATCATCAATGGTGGAGGTTTTGGAACTCTAGCAGCTCAGACTCCCAGTATTTTACCCTCAGCCAAATAGCCTGTATTCCACCTTCCCCTTTTTTCCCTTAAATTTATTTTAAATAAAGTATGGAGTTTTACTAAAAAAATAGTAGTTTTGAGCCAAATTAGGAAATATGGACGTCCACCTATTGGAGCTCTAGAATCTCAGCTCGCTTTGATGGAATGGCCAATTAATATAGATATATAAAGCACATCCATTTATATATAGACAAAATTCTTAAATTTATATTTACTACGTTAGCTCATCATTTTTTTAAGTTTTACTTACAATTTCAATATTAGATTTTGCTATATAGATAGTATAAATAATAAAAAGTAATTAAATAAAAGTGATTGTGCAAGGATTTGAACACTCAACCCTTATAAAATTCAAGTTGAGCCAAAAGCTGAGCCGATTTTGCTAATTTCTTTAAACTCCATACTTTAAATTTAAATTTATTGTGGGGAAGGCCAACCATGGGACGGACACTTCCGAATATGACTCAGACGAGACAAAACTCAGTACCAGGTGAAGCACCCCAGAGAAGCGATGCTATCTCTTGTTGCCAGCGGGAACGCCACTTATGGGAAGGGGGAGGGAACGTGTGTAGGGGGCGTAGCCACTATTGAGCACGTGTGGAGGAAGGGGTCTGATTTGATGAACCAGACTGGGAACCAGGAGGAGACCAGCTGCCGGCGACGTGGTGGGAGATATCCAAACATCCATGCTTGAAAGTGATCCACCAAATGAGACCAGAATCTGTGGACAGCTTCAGGGAGGGTGGGGATGGATCCGGCGATGGCATCCAAGACAATCGTGTGGATAGTCCACATGGCGATTGCAACCACCAGAGCACGAAGGGAGGGTGGGGAGGGGGAGGCCATTGATGAAGCAAACATATCTCTTGACAGACTGAAGGGATGTGTTTGATCCTGGCCTAGCAGACGTTGGACTTCGCGCCATATTACTTTAGAGGTGGGGCACTTCTCCAGGCGGTGAAACAGCGTTCCATACTGGCCACACATGACACAGGATGAGTGTAAAGCATTAGAGCGCTCAGCTGTACGATGTGCACACCCGCCTCAGGCAGCGCCACACATGGGAACGGACTTGAGGCTGCAACAGAGGATGGTGTGCGTATTTCCAGATAGTCTTTTGGGTCTCAGTGGAATAAGGGATGTCCATCATGTCCAGGTAGTCCACCCTGGATAGGACTTGGGGTCGAGTGGGGATCACGCCATCATGGATGGGTAGCCCCTGTACCTCTTGTGTGAACTGAGGAGAGGGGCGGCCTCTTTGGTTGTATGTCCACTAATACGAATTCTCCACTTTGCGCTTCGCATGGAGAGTAGGATTCGTTTGTAGTGGGTTTTGGTCCCGTGAGGACCTGTGGCTGATGTGTGTGTTGCGAGGTATTTCATCAGGGAGTGGGGGTTTGATGGATTGTTGAGGCCCAAGGCTCGGGAGAAGTTGGAGCGGGCCACGCGGGACCAGTGTTGGGATGGGAGGTAGGAGCAGTGACGGCCGCAATCCAGGTGCCTAGGATCTTGGCGGCATGGGCTTTGAAGTCAAGTAGGCCCATGCCACCATGATGATGAGGGCCAAACATAACCTCTAGCCGTACTGGTGGAGGGCGCCTGACCAAAGCCAACCTTGTAGCAAAGCATACAGGGATTTGAAGAAGCTTGGGGAGAAGGGGGATGGCGTGGGCTCCAAACCAGACTTTGGATAGGAGCATAGAGTTGGCAAGAACAACCCTGCCAGTGAGGGTAGTAGGGTGGGCTCTGAGAGAGGCGATTCGCTTCGTCACGTTGTCCAGTATATGGCCCTCCATTACTGCTGACGCGTATCCTCCTGCCTCCAACCACACGCCCAGATGACGTACCGGTCTTATGGTAGGTCGCGGCACAAAGGGGAGCACCAGTGGAGCGGTGTGTTTTGAGTTAGTAAGGCGTGGACTTGGGCGAGCAGCTGGGCTGGGTTGGGAACTACTTGCTGGGGCCCAGCAGTTCTGAAACTGACCAAGGAGGATGATTTCGGTTTTGGAGGCGTTTAGTGCCGCGTTGCTTACCCGGGAATATTCCTGGATGAGGGCATCAAGCGCGCGTGCATCTTTATTATTAGACACCCCCACCACGCAATCATCTGCAAATGCCATCATCTTGACTGGGGTTTGGCCTGGCACATGGACCCCAGTGAGTTGGGCATTCACATTTCGCAGTAGTGGGTCAAGGCTGAAGTTGTATAAGAGTGGGCTCAGGGGGTCCCCTTGTTGCAGGCCCCTTTGAGGATGGACTACATCCGTTAGGAAACCTGGGCCGCGCACAGCCATGGTTGCAGATTCCGTGAGCAGCATCACCCAGTTAATGAAGCGGGGAGGTAGGCGGAATTGTTGGAGGCAGGCCCTAAGGTATTCCCAGTTTACTCTATCATAGGCCTTTTGTTGGTCCAAGAATACAAGTGCCCCAGAGGCTGTGGACTGACACACATTAGCCACAGAGTGCACGTTATCCCAAATCGACCTTCTGGGGATGAAACTGAATTGTTCTGGAGAGATGGTGGCAGATGCTACAGTCCCTAAACGGTTAGCCATGATTTTTGTTAAAATTTTGGTGTCTGTGTTTGTTAGAGAAATGGGGCGCCAGTTGGCTAAGTCTAGCCTATCCCCTTTCTTGAAGAGTGTGACTGTAAAAGCCTCATGTCCTCCTGGTAGGAGGCGCGTTTCCAACAGGCTTTGGTTGAGTGAGGCTAGCAGCAATGGGGATATGTATTTAAAATATTTTTTGTAGAACTCATATGGAATGCCATCTGGGCCTGGGCATTTTCAGTTTGGCGCACCGCGAATGGTAGTCCATAATTCGTTTGGAGTAATTAAATTCATTATTTCTGGGTATTGGAAAATGGTGCGGATATGAGCTCTGTCAAGAAATTCCACCATTTCGGCTGGCTGAATTGGTTTGGCTCAGTATAACTTGGAGTAATATCTTTGCATTTCAATTGCCACTTTGGCTGTTGTGTCCACGATAGAATTATCCGATCTTCGCATCTGTGTGCAGGCCACGCTCTGGCGTGGTGCAAAAAATTTTTTGAAGAAGTATGTGGTGCACTTGTTGCCTTTAGTGATGCGTGTGGCCCTGTATTGGACACAAACCCAATGTTTGTGTTGCCTTTCAAGTGCGTTGAGGTGGGCTGCTGCCTCCGCCCACTTCTGGCCCCATGCAGGGCTATATCCTGAGGCTGGAATGTTGGACTCCAAGTGGGCCAATTCTGCCAGCGCGCGATATAACCGCCAATGTGGCTCGTGAGCGTCTGGATGAGAGATGGCGATAGTGGCGGATGGTGTCTTTTTTGAAAGTTGCCCATGTGGAAATGGGGTCCGCGCAAAACGGTGCAACAAATGATTTTGCCAATGTTGCCTCTTCCACCCATGTGGAAAATCCTGGTGACGCTAGCTCTGGGGGGCGGATTTTGCACCAATGTGGGGCCTTTGCAACTGTGACGGGTAAGTGGTATGTTATCGAGACCAGTCGGTGGTCAGAGAATTCCATTTTCGTTGTTTTGAAGTGGGAGATGTGGGGTTGGAATTTCGCCAGTGCTAGAATAAGGTCAATGCGGGTCATGGACCTTAATTGGCCGTTGTGTTAAACTCCATACTTTATTTTAGAATAAACTTTAAGGGAAAGTAAGAGGGGAGGGCGGGATACAGGAGATTTGGATGAGGGTAAAAAAGACCAGGAGTTCGGGCTGCTAGAGTTCTAGTACCTCTGATCATTGCTGATCAGCGATCACCATTGCTAGCCATGGTTCTAGCAATGGTGGGCTTACAGGCCATTCAATTCTCAGTCGATTAGTTGCCTCATTGCATATGATGAGCGATTCAGTGGGGAAAGCTAAACGTGTGGCTTTATAACACCTGGGGATTAGCCATGAAAATTTTGAGATCCAACAGAGCTGATCAGAAGTAATCTGAATGGTCTTCAATACCAAACCTTTGTGGTGGGGGCGCTCATTGCTCAAAAGCTTGGCAACAAGTGCACAGTGAATTACTCATACACAATAATGGTATATGAAGGCTAGTAGGTGGATCAGAACCATTCTCAAGGTTTTCATGAAGAAAAGATCCTGCAATAGATGTATTCCCTCAGCAATTGTTCACCTAATAGGATGTGTCACATAGTGGATCAGTATTTTTGAACACGGCACATTCATAATAATGGTGGGAAATGTCTGCTTCCAATTCAGCACATATGGGGCACCCTTTGTGCGGATAGTCCAGCCCGCTGTGCTTGCCCAATTTGAATGCCCAATTTAGGATCTGCCAAGTTACCAAACGCTGTTTGGCCATTACCAAACAGGAGTTCAGGCCTGAAAGAAACTCCTTCATCAGGTAGTTGATGTCATGGCCTTTGGTAGTCCAATCATTTAGGATTTGTGGATGAGTGGGTGTATTGCACCCCAGTTTTGTGAGTGGATACCATATTCAATTAACATTGCTTTGTACCTTATTTTGATTGACTTGGTGGCGTATTCAATGCAATTTGGTTATGCTCCTCCCAGATCATTGCGGAAATCATTGTGGAGTTATGGGCCTTGACGTCCCTTTGAATTTGTTCAGCATCTCAGGTTGATTGCTCAAATGACCATCTGCCCTGGCACACGGCCCAATTACATAGTCACCAGTAGTGTGGAGTACCCTTTTGGGAGATTATCTGCGGATGGTGCACCATCCATTCATGTATTGAGTGGGGTGAGACCAGCTCTTGAAGACCTTAGGCTCTTGCCCAGTTCATGCCCCACGCTAGGGTCAGGCAATGCATGTGTGTCTGTGTTAGCTTAAGGAATGACTTCACCCATATTCTCTGAGTGTGAGATTCAAAGTCCAGGAGGCCCATGCCTCCTTTGTTCTTTGGTTTTGACAGGGTTTTCAGCACTATCTGTGCCGCCTTTGCCTTGAACCACAGGAAGGTTTGGAGCATTGTCCTAATTTTCTTCTCTAGGTTCGGGCTCATTGGCAGCACATGAGTGACGTGCCACAACTTTGAGATGATGAAGATGTTGATTGCCTGCACTTTCTCTTTGTGGCATAGTCTGGCGTTCTTTCAGCGTGTCATTCAGATTGATAAGCTTGACAATACTTCCTGTTTGGTTTACAATACTTCTGGTCCCTTATCGTTGAAT